>VZTY01012853.1:38203-93952 GCA_013400935.1 Turnix velox | reverse complement strand
CCTGTGGAGGCTCAGCCCCGGTGAGCGCAGGGGGAGCGGGGCCGTGGGAAGGCTCAGCCCCGGTGAGCGGAGGGCCCCGGTGGCCGAAAGGGGAGCGGGGAGGGCCAGCCCAGGGCTCCCCGGTGTTGGGAAGCGCCTCCCCCCTTCCCGGGAGCGCCCCGGTGTCACCTCCTGTCGGTGCTTCCCCTCCCGTTGCGGGGGGAGCGGGTTTTCCGCCCCAGAGCCAGGGCAGCGGCAGCAGGAGCAGCCCCGGACCCCCGGGTGTTTTGTTGTGATGCACTCGGGGAGCTTTGGGGAGGCTGGAGCGGACGAGGAGATGCAGCGCTATTATTGACGGAATTGATAAGAATCTCCGTTGAAGAGAGAAGTGGCCTCTCAGGAAGGACTCTGGAGTTGAGGGAGTGTTTGTGTGTTCCGAGCCAACCCGGCCTCCTTTCCTGTCAGCCCTCTCTCTCCACTTTCCAACTAAATCTATGGAAGTTGTGTTGCAAACCAGGGGAATGTTAATTCCCTTCCAGCTAGTTTGCTGGGAGCAGGCCTTACCTATCCAAAAGGGAAAGCTGGGATCCTTGTTTGTTTAAGCTGTTTTCCCCCAGTGCTCAAAACAAGCTGGAATGAACTCTCAAAGTTAATTATTAGCTGGGTGTCCCTTTTTGATGGTTTGGATTGTGCTGGGTACTGGGGTTTGTCAGGTGCCTTTTCTGCTGGGTGTGCTGAGTGCTGCCTTCTGACTGACAGAGTGCTCCACTAGGACTACATTTCCTTTGGGTTTTGGCCGTGTTCTGTTTCCAAATTTTTAAAGAATTGTTACTGTTCTTTCTGCCTTTTGCAGCAACTAACATTTTATTGTTCTCTTATTTCTAGGATATGCTGTACCTCCACCAACATCCCAGCCTGCCTACTCCAGCACCTACACCATTATTCAGCAGCCTGCCACCACCACCTCTGTAGTAGTTGTTGGTGGCTGTCCCGCTTGCAGGTAAAATTCCTCTCTAGGTGGAAAATAAACTCAGCTTGCCCTGGGGGGCTGATGCTTTTGGTTAAAAGGTAGTTCAGTCCCAGATGGAAAGGGGCAGTTGTTGTGGAGAGGATGACAGGAAGTCCTTCCCGATGTGTTTATGCCTTGTGATAGTGAGTGCATGATTTTATTGTGAAACTTTCTGTAATCCTTGACCACAGACTCTTCTGGTTCTCTGGCAGCCCCGTGCAAGGGCTTCCTCTGCTGTGGGGGGGTGTGTCCCTGCTCCAACAGCCAGGCTGTGCACTCAGGGCATTTGCCAGTAGTGGCTGAAGCCATTATTCTTTTAAGGCTTTAAAAGATCTCTTACTTTGAAAGTCCTCTTACTGCAGGAGAACGGGGGGATTAAGAGATTTAATTCACAGTGGTAATCTGATGGCAATCCAAGTGCTCAGCTGTGAACTGGGGTTGCTGCAAGGAGGACAGCTTCCCCCTTGGGGACCAGCAGCCACGAAAAGGGAAGGAGGCACTCCGTCTGCTCCAGTCCCTCTCTGCTTCTCAGTTCCTCTCTTCCCAGGACATAGAATGGTTTGGGTTGGAAGGGACCTTAAAGACATCAACCAGTGGGCGAGGGCAGGCAGACTGTGGCTGCTGTACCTGGGCAGCTCTGATTCAAGTGCAGGATCATTGCCCTTCTGTTAAATGCTCTGGGAGTTTCCTCCTGGCATCTTGTGAGGAGGCATGTAGTATTCTGCCAGTCTCAGCCCTTGCTTATCCCTTTCATAAAGAGTAGAAAAGAGAGGTTCTAGAATAGCAGCAACGGTTTCAGTGTGGTAAGTGAGAGTGTCACAGTGGGAGAACCTGTCCCCAAATGCCTCTCAGTTCATTAGAATTGGTGTTTTTCTGAGAGTCAGCCCCTTCCTAGGAAGGTGGGTTTGGGTAAGAGGTGTCTCATTGCAGTGTGTGAACATGGTGCCTGCTAAAATAACACAAGTTTGGGCTGGAAAACCTGTGCTAGGGAGAGTTATTGGTCCCCAAATGAGGGGAGAGTAAGCTCCGAGCTCTTAGGAGGATGCACGATTAATTACAGTAAAATGCTCAGGCTTTAGAGCAACTGGAAGGCAGGGGAGATGTTATGAGTGCTGGGTAGCAGGCAGCAGTGTGTTTGTACAACAGACCTTCTGGCCCCAAAGCAAAGACATCTTTTGCTGTGGAAGTGGTCTTTGTGGTAAAAAAAGCTGGGAGGAGAGCTATGGCCTGTAGAGCACTGGGGCTTATAGAGCACTGCTTGAACTGTGGGGCCTGTCTCAGAGATACTGAGAAACTCTGGGTGAGGGAGGCCAGGGACGAGTGCCCCTGTCAGCAGTGGTTTGCTCTGTCTGCCTTGCAGTGTCACTGGGCTTTGTCCTGTGATTGTCTTTTAAGACATAATCCCAGTGTCAGGGTGGAAGGGAAAAATCCCGGCTCCCTTGTCTTGTGAGTAGTAAAGGAATTGACAGCCTGCTGCTTTGAGAGCAAGGGCAGGAGCTGGCTGGGAAACACAATGTTAGAAATGTTCCCAGGAGCCCAAAGGGTCAGTGTTTGTGTGCTGGAAAGTCACACACCGGCAGCTTCTCTCAGGAAAGAGCTCACAATCCTCTTTGACTTCTCAAGACCTTAACTGTGGTTCTGGGTCACTTCCTTGGCCTGGTAACCTGTTTGGGGACTGCAAGGTATGCAACATGCAGCTGCACTCTGGGCACAGCACTCCACAAAGGAGATCTTGAAAGAGCACCATGAAAACATAAAAAGCTCTAAATGGTGTGTCAGGAACTGTTACTGATCTGCCCACCCAGTTGCCCTGCCCTCTTATAGTTACAGGAGCCCTGGATGTCCATCAGCTGTGGATGAGGGGGAAAACCCCTGCAGGATGGTGCAGCCAAGTGCAGCCTAAAGCTACCTCAGAAGCACACACCCATTCTTTGCACTGTGGCATGTGGGAATGTTGCTGATTGAAATCGGAACTATTTCCAAGTTAAAATATACAGTGCTGGGCTTTTACTTGGGTCAGACTTTTTTACTGCACTCACAAGTGATCTTGGGATTAATAAGATGGTGATGGTGCAGCTGAACTTTGGGCTTTATTTATGGTATGAAGTAATAAAAAAGTAGCCGGTAACTGTAGGAGCAGCCTCTCCACACATAGCAGTGCTGTCATTGTGATGCTGCAGCTGAG
Source organism: Turnix velox (assembly GCA_013400935.1). Taxonomy (NCBI): domain Eukaryota; kingdom Metazoa; phylum Chordata; class Aves; order Charadriiformes; family Turnicidae; genus Turnix; species Turnix velox. The sequence goes on along the minus strand of VZTY01012853.1, from coordinate 90,779 downwards.
GGGTAGCTCTCTGAGTCACTCCCCAGTCAGATCATCCATCACTGGCCAGTGTTGTTTCAGTGCTGTGTGTTCCACCTTCCTGGCACTGTCACACTGTCCTGGTGGTTGTGCTCCTGTTGTCTTAGTGCCTCTGTGTACAGAGAATTCAGCTGAACTGCCGGATATGACCAGCTTCACTGCTTGTAGCTGACATCTAAGGGTCGGACAGGTCCTGCTTTTAATCTATTTTATATTCCCAAGTACAGATTGAGTCACTGCAGCCACAAACTTCACAGGTGCAGCCATGTAATTGCCTTCTCAGCTGCTGAATGCAGTCTGGCTGTGGCTACTTCCATTTTCTCCCTGGGTAGAACAAACTGTTTGCTTTCCTCTTCCTTAACAGAAGCAAGATCCCTCTAAAAACTGGGAAAACATTCTCTTGTTATTTGCTGGTTCTTTCCAGTTCTGGGCCCTGTTGGATTTTTTATTATTTTCCTGTTTGGAATATGTACTGGTTAAATCTGCAAGGGATTAAAGACAAACCCCAGCTATTGAGGTGATGTGTGATGCTGTGGGAGCAGAGACCCTCCTGAGTGAAGGGGGCTTCCAGCTGCCGTGTCAGGAGTGCTCTGCAGGGGAATGGCTGTAGCTGTGGCAGCTGCAGAGGTGAGCAGGCTGTGCTGGCCATCAGCTCCCAGCTCTCTGATGGGATGCTGTTCAGCCAGGCTGGGCCTTCACCCTGCTCTGCTGGAACAGTTGGGGCATGAAATGGAGCAGTGACAGCGCGTGACTGCACACAAGGAACCTCCTCCAGCCGCTGGAGCTGCTGCCTGGGGCTGCCCTTGGCAGTTACTGGAATTTCCCCCAGCCCATCAGCACCATCAGCAGGGCTCACAGCTCCTTCTCTCTCACTGGGCCTGGGCCAGTAGATTTAGTTCTTGCCTGTCTTTTGGTCTTCAGCATTTCCTTGCAGCAATGAGCTGTTGTGGGTGGGAAGAGGAAAATGGTCTGGTTGGTGACACAAGTGAGGAGACCCCACACCAGGGCTCGCCGCAGTTGGTCACAGGTAGGAGTCCACCATCTGTGGAGGATTTCCCTGATGTGCTGAGCCCTGGTTTGTGGGGCAGGCTGTTAGTGTGAAGCCATGAAGCTTGTCTCTTAATTATCATGTTCTCAGAAGTGGCATTAGAGCAGTGGTGCTGCTGCATCAGAGGAGGCTGCTGATCTGTGGGCATTTCAAGACAGAGGGCAGCACATAGAGGCTGTGTCCCTGCCAGAAAGTCTGTGGCTCTGCTGCCAGCCCTCCCTGCAGGGACTGGGGCCTAAAGCAGGAGGAGGGTCAGCTCACTCTGCAGATGCTGCTGTGCCTGTTAGAGATGTGTACGGCTTGTGGTTGTGCAGATTGAGGTTCCTTTCTTTGATCACAGGTCACCAGCTATCCCTGCTTTGAGGCCAAGGCCAGAGGAGCTGGCACCTCTCTTTGTGGAAATCAGAGCTGTAACATCCTCTGCTTGCTCAGGAGTTGTGTATAATTGTCAACTCTCATGCATGCAGATGAAATTTAAACTTGCCGAACTTAGCTGGGGCAGAGGGAAAGAAATGGCAGCCATGTTTGTTTTCATCTTCCCAATGAAAGGTGTGGGCTGGGCTGCTGCTTCCAGGGTGAGTGCTTGTTGCCACTCTGATGCCTCCCCTCACATCTGGTTACAGGCCCTCCAGCCTCAGTGGCAGGAGGTAGGACTTGCAGTGGAAATGCCACTCACTTGGGCAGAGGGAGTGTGTGTGCAGAGACACCCCAAAGTGAAGTGCAGTTTCTTTGCTGTCTGACAGAGCTCAGAGTGTCTCTGATTGCCTGGAAAGCCCCTTCAGCTGCCTTTGTAAGGGGTGTGAGATGGTGATGAGCACACATTTGGTGCTGTGATGTAGTGTTGGGGCTAAAAATGTGGGTGTTGTGCTGATGCTGTGTCTGCACATCTATCTGCTGGCCCTCTGCTTCTCAGCACTTGACTTAAAATCTTAATGGTTTGGGACTTTCAGGAAGAGATTGATCTGAAAATTTGGTTTCAAATACTTGTCAGTGGGATAATTTACCTTGCTTAATGGAGTTGGCAGCAGCAGTTACAGCTCAAATCCAGGCTGCTGCCTGCAGTAGAAGTAAAGCTCTCACTTTATTTTTAGGTGGGGAGTGGCTCAGTTTTAATCAGCTTTGAGGCTGTGGAGCAGAGCTGGTGTTTGGTTACCTTAGTGGGTGTGGAGTCTCTGCTTACTCTCAGCTCGGGGGAGACACAAGCCACAACTGAAATACTAATTCTCCATTATACAAAGGTCGTGTTTATTTATTTTTTTTTCCCTTCTAAATTTAGTAACTGGCTAAGCAGTGGTTGGATTGTCTAAAATTAGCTGGTGAGACAAGCCAAGGTGCAGCTGTAGTTAGTGCTGCTGGGGCAGAGCTTTCCCCATACCTGCCCCTGCACAGGGGGAAGGGAATCTAAAGTAAATTCCATTTCAGGTGTCCGACTGTGAGGGTGGGTGTGCACCAGTGCACCAGAGATCCCTCTCCAATGGTTAATCAGTGTGATCAAAACTGGACTGCTTATGTTCTTAACTGAAACCACTGGCTTTGGTGGCACAAAGGAAGGCTTCAGGGCAGGAACTGAATATGGAATTATTAGGAGACAAAGAGAAGATTTAAAATCACTGCCAGGGCAAGAGCCAAATGGTGGTGGGGAGGGGAAAGCTCAATGGGAATGGAAAAGGTGGAGTGGGTGTAAAGCAGGAGATGCCAATCCCTGGGTGTCGCTGACTGTCTGTGTTCATTCCTGCAGGGTTGGCGTGTTGGAGGACACCTTCACTTGCCTGGGTGTGTTGTGTGCCATTGTGTTCTTCCCCATCGGGATCCTCTTCTGCCTGGCCCTGAGACAGAGAAGATGCCCCAACTGTGGGGCAGCTTTTGGCTGAGGGGTGAACACGGCCCTGCTTGTGGAAGCTCCAACTGTTAGCCTACTCTTTCTAATGTAAATGTTGTGTACAATCATTTTATTTGCTTCAGACCTGTTTTGTAAAGTGTGGAGAAATTTAGTCTCTTGCATGTAATTTAAACCTAATCTTTTAGGAGTATGTGCATCGCAGTCCTTGGCCCTGTTTGGTGGCGCCTGTCCACTACTCAATAAAACTGCTCTTCCTTTTGCAATCCTCACCTTGTGGCTGGATCCTGAAGGTGATGGGGGCAGGGGCCAGAGCTGTCAGTGATCCCAGCTCCAGCCCCAACAATTGGTGAGGGTACAGCCCTCTGCTGCTGCCACTGCCCACCCAGCCTGCTCCTGGGGGATCCTGTAGGATCCTCTGTAGGAACCAGCCCCGTAGGAAGGCTTCCAGTGTCCAGCCTGTGTCCCTTCCCTCAGCTCTGGGCCCTGCTCTTTAGCCAAAACCAGGGAGGCTGCAGCAGTGGTGGAGCTTCAAAGGCAGCTTTTTATATTGGCATTTGAGGAAAATATCGTGGCACAGTTTTATTATTTTTATGAGATTAAACTTTTACAACATTTTTCTAAAGAAAAATTTACCATTCTTCAGGACGTGCTGACAGTAGGTGAGGCTCACAGGTGTATGTTAACACTTGAAAATTTGAAACCCCACATGAAGCAAAGCATTACAGGTTGCATCTTCTTAAAGGATAAATATTTATTTATAACCTAGGGTGTTTGTCTTAAACAAAATAATGTATAATCACTTTATACAGCAATTTTCTACTCTGCAGTAAGGCAGCTGTTAGACTATACTCTTTGGAAAAAAATATCATCAGCATGTGCAGGCTTAAATTCTAGAACTTACCATTGCAGTTTCCAAATACTGAATGCCCCAGACTGTTCTTGCTGGGTTACTGGAGCAGCCAAACTGGCTCCAGTGTCTTCACAGCTCCTGCTGCAGACAAGGCAAACTGCGGGATCAAGGTGCTCAAACATCAGCCCAAAGCAATTAACTCATTAGAAAGTTTAAGGTTTTTAAAAAAATCAGCATCCATTCTGGTATGATTCTATTGTACAGGAATTAAATACATCTTCAGAAGAGGTTGAGAGAGCAGCTGGCAATGCTGAAGGTGGTGTTTGGGAGGAGCAAGGAGGGGAGGGTGTGGGCCACGTGCTCATCGAATGATGGGGGCTGATCTGTCATTTGTCACCGTGGGTCGGAGCTTCACTGTTGCAAAAGGATTCTCCCCACTGCAAAGGGACACAGAGAGTTGGTGAGAGACACGACCCGCCCCGTGTCTGGGGTGAGGCTGAGGGACTGACTCTCACCCTCAATCTCCTGAGCAGGGTTACTGCAGTCACTCTGCATCACACAGACTTTGGGACATTGATGTCCCCAGAGCTCTGGACAATTTTTAAACACCTCCCAGTCTTCAACTAATCTGTGTTTTCCCCTCAAAGACACAGCTCAAGCCCTGCTCCCCCTCCTCCAGAAGCACTTGTCAAATGGTTTGTGCTTTACTTGGTGCTACTCTTGAGAAGAGCAGAGCAGCCAGCTGTACCCACAGTGCACCAATGCCTGGGAGAAGTTACAGAGTAATTAGAGGAAAACATTCTTATTTCCCTTTAAAATCCACACAATAACACAAGCCAAAATGAAAACCAACACAACTAAATGGGTTCAAAAGCTTTAAAAACTGTACCTTAGAAAAGGTGGTTTTACAATGCCATTCATGTCAGGTTTCTGTAAAAAAAGAAGAAGATATTTACAGGGATTCACAACACCCTGTCCAGTGAAATTTTCACTTCTGCTTCTTCTAGTTTGTTTCATTTTTAGCAGACTTTTTTTTGACTATTAAAAAAAACCAAAGGGCAGAAGAAGCAGGAGGGCCCTGCAGAGCTGCCTGAGGCTCTGGGGACTCACCGGGGCCGTGTTTTCTGCCCCATCAGTGGGGGCTCTGATGGCAGCACCTTTGGAAGGTTCCGACCTCTCTGCAGGCAGGGCCCCCAGGTAGTCTGGTGGTGGCAGCACAACCTCACCTTTGTCCACCAGGTTGACAGAACTGATGCTTCGGATTGGTGCAGGGCTGCAAAACACAAACAAACCCCATTTCGGCTCCTTTAATTCAGCTCTCTCTGAGCTTTAGCCCCAGGGAAGCACAGAAGTTAATGGAGGTTCCCAGACCTTGAGTGACTCTGAATTGCATCCAGATTGGGGGAAAACGAGTTCTTGGATCTTTGTTTAGCCATTAAACCTGGCAGTGTGGGGCAGACTCTGTGCACAGAGTGTTAAGGCAGCGTTTGCCAGGTGCTACTGAACAGAAAACCAGCACTTTGAGGGGCTGTTAGAGAAGGGCTGGGCCTTTCTGCAAATCCTTACCTTGGTGCTGGGATAAAGGCTTTTTCTTCTGCTGGTTCTTCAAGGGGTCTGGTGTATGATGAGGGAAACCATCCTTTGCTGTAAGGGGAAAGGTTTTTTTCAGTTTCAGATCATATAAAACTGGAAAGACCTCTGAGAAGACAAGAGTGGCCACAGCAGCAGAGTCTGAATCAGGGTTTAACTTTTTGAGAGATGGCTTCTGATGATCCCATGACAGAAGCTCAGGGACCCCGCTCACTAATCTCTGCCCAAGTCTGACAAGGTGGCAACTTTTTGGGTGCACTCCCTGGGGGTAAGACAGGGGTTATCTTACGTTTTGGTGGAGTCATGCTCCCCATAGAGCCAGCCATCCTTCTCCTCTGCCACCAGCAGCGTGATGACGTCCCCCTGCGCGAAGCTCAGCAGCGTCTTGTTGCTGCCGCCAGTGTGGGGGAAGATTGTCCTCACTTTCTGCCTTTTCATCAGGTTTAGCCCCGTCGCAACTGAAGTTGAACGTGATAAACTGGAGTCCTCTGAGTTCTCTGTCAAAGAAAAGCAGGTTCTTGGGGACCACAGGCAGGCTGCAGGGGCGGCTGGTGGTCACCTGGGAACACTGGCTCTATCCCTGCCATGGGTCCCCTTCTAGACTGCAGGATGAATTCTTATGTGACTGGAAGTCACAGGAGCAGTTACTGGGTGAACTGGGGACAAAGTAACTAAAAAGAATCCATCTGCTTGGTGGATGTTCACCTGGGGACACTGACACTATCCCTGCCATAGGACTCCCTCCTTCAGAACTACAGGATGGATTCTGATGTGACTGGAAGTCCCAGGAGCAGTTACTGGGTGAACTGGGAACACAGTAACTAAACAGAATCCACCTGCTTGGTGGATGTTCACCTGGAGACACTGGCACTATCCCTGCCATAAGTTTTCTTCAGTACAGCAGAATGGATTCTGATGTGACTGAAAGTCACAGGAGCAATTACTGGGTGAATTGGGGACAGTGTAACTAAACAGAATCCACCTGCTTGGACAGTTCTTATGAAGCACCTATTTCTGCTCCAGGTAACTTATGGAAACACTTTGTGAAGATTATGTTCTACACCCCCAGTGTCACAGCATCTGTGCACAGGCTGTCACTCACCTGCCGAGGGACGTGGCTTTTCCGAGGCCGCCTTGGGAGCCGCAGCGGGGTTGTTGAACATGTCCACCAGGGGGCTGGTGTAGGCTCTGCCGCTGGGAGCCGGCGGCACCTTGGACGAGTTTTCATGGTGAGGATAAAAATCACTTCCAATCTAGAGTCACAACAAGGAGAGTCCCACAGCTCAGAGACAGCGCTCAGTGCCGGAGAGCAGCAGGAGGGGGGTGAGGAGAGAGCAGGAGGAGGGATGAGGACATACCGCCGTGTTTCTCTCTATCATGGGGGAGGGCTGGGGCGTGGAGCCGGGCGTCCGGATCTCCTCAATCATCATTCGGACCTTCTCAGGCACTTTGGTGGCATCGCTGCAGGTCTCCTGCCAGCCGGGCAGCTTGGCCTTGAGGAAGTCAGCACACTGCAGAGGGTAAGGAGCTGCTCAGACACGCGCTCGGGGGGTGAAATCACACACCCCCCCCTCTTTGCTCTGCCCCTCCAAAGCCAGCACAGGGGATGCTCACCAATGAGATTTACAAGTAACAGCTTTTTGGAACAATTAATGTGTTGTAGGAAGGAGCAGTCACCATAAAGAGCAGACCACGATGTTTTTTGTGACTTTAGAAGCCCCTCATTGCTGCCCAGTACCCCCAGCAGAGTGCTGTCTCTGACCTGACCGTGGTAGAAGTGCATGTGCTGGGTGAAGCTGCAGTGCTTGTCCACCAGGAAGCAGAACCTCCTCTTCTCCTCCAGCAGAGCTTCCCGGCAGCCCTCTGCGATGAACCTCTGAATGTCGCTCTGTCGAGAGCTCACCGTCTCCAGGTACTGCAGGAAAAAAACAACCCCACTCATACTACAGCCAATTGCTGGGGCAAACTCTGTATCGGGCCCTGTTGGAAACAGGGATTTCTTTGAAAAGAAATTGAAAGTATAAAAACGCGGAGTAAAGATACATAAGGTATGCAAAATTAAGTCATTGTGCGAGTAAAAATATCAGCGGCAAGTGCTGGCTGAGAGAGATGCCAAGCAGAACATGACTTCGCTGTCCGAAATGGCAGGGGGGTTGGAACTCGATGATCTTTAAGGTCCCTTCCAACCCAAACTATGCTATGCTATGATTCTAAATCCTTCTGGTCCCTGCCTTGCCGTTTCCCATCTGGCCTGAGGATGGCGACGCTGCTCCAGGAGCGGAGGGAGGTGATGGAGGGACGGGGGTGGACTCACCTCCATTTCTTTGTGCTCGTATTTCAGGACGTTCCGTGATCCTTGGCTTTTCCTCCTGATTTTCTTCAGCTCGGCTTGAGACTTCTCCAAAGAGTCCAACTTGCTGCGGTGCTCGGTCTGGTACCTCTTCAGCGTGGCCTGGGGTGGAGGGAGAAACATGAATGGGTTCAGGGTGGGTGAAGAGCAGTGGCCAGACACCACCCACAGCACCCACCTGTGTCTTGACACCACTCTCACCCCCACAGTTTCCAAACCTTTTGACTTTCACTTAATTACCCATTGGGTCCCTGTTAAACTCCAAATGCACGTGAAAATGTCTGCCATGTTTATTTCCCTATAACTCAGCTCTGAGTCACCGACAGGGAAGTTTCTGAGAAGTTCTTTAACCAGGAGGAGATAAATCAATGAGGACTTTAGAACCCAATAGACTCACGTTCATGTATTTCACATCCAGGTCCGTTTTCTTCTCCAGCTCAGATATAATTTCTTTATGAAATTTTTTGAACTTGAAAAGGCAAATGGATGAAAGGTCATTAAAAAAATTGGCACAAGTGATTTGTAATTTCAAAAGGAAAGTAGATTAGGAATTGTTGAACTCACACTCTCCTCTAGGCTGTCATTAAGTTTCTTGTGTGTTCTTGAGATCTCGATGAGAACTTGGCCTGTTGAGAAACACACTTTGTTTGTTCCTGGAGTTCTGAACTTAGTTATCAAAGAGCAGGAATTAAAACCATTCAACTGACTGTATATTAACTGGAATTATTTCTAGCTGTTGCTCATCACAGCTGTTTAAATAAATAACTGGGTCTGGCCACCGTCAAACGAAGAAGCTCCTTAGTGAGGGCAGAGCAATTAATCACAGGTTATTATGCAAAAGGGCCCCGAGTGCCAGACAAAACAAATACTTCCCCCTCTCTCTCTCTTCCAAAGGCTCCTGTTGGTTCAGTGACAGCCCCGTTTGGTGCAGGAGAACAGGAGATGTCTGGGACTATCCTGGGCTGCTACCTGGATTTCACATCATCCGGAAATTAATGTTTATTCACTGCCTGCACCTTCCCAATCAAGAAAGTAACCTCTGACATCCATTAAGTGCACTCCAACAATGCTGTCACCCAAGTCCCTGCCCTTCTCCCAGACACCTCAGACTGTCACAGCATGGTGACAGGCCACTGCTGGCACTTTGCTTTGGGAGGGTTTAGAGGAAAAAACACCTCAGTGTTTGGGTTCCCCAAGCAAACCAGAGCCTGGCCACATGCCTGGGCTGGGACAGAGATGTCAGCCCCACACCATCAGAGAAGGACTCATGGGGAGGGGACCCTGAAGCCCATCCAGTGCCACCTCTGACCACTGAGAGACACGCTTCAAGGGAGAAACAAAAATGCAACTCTATAAAATAGCACCAGCTACCAACAACATCACTTAGGCTTTGAAAATATAACAAAACCGGTGAGCATTAACTGCACCACTTTACTAGAAATACACTTCAATATTGTGTCTCTCAAAGAAACTTTTCAAGAGCAACCAAGGCTCTGAACTTGGGTGTGTGGAACATGAGGAAGGTGTAGTCCTGTCCCTGGTTTAGCTCCTCTTCTGTGTTTGGGCAGTTCCTGGGAACTCCATGTCTCAGAGATGGAGCCACAGAGAACACAAGACTGGGTCAGAGCTGCCCACGGAGCAGCTCCAGAGCATCACCAGCTGCCACGTGGCTCCCTTTGCCCCCAGGAAGGTGTTTATGAGATGGGAAAGTTAGAAATAAAATTCTTAGAAGGCAGCATCCCCTGAAAGGCAGTAACACTGGGCATCAAAGGCCACAGTGCTTCTGGGGAAAGAGAATTAGCAGTATGCTTTTGCCTTCTTTCAGCATTATAAATGACCCTGGAAAGCAGACGCATGAGCAGCAGGAAACTTCCAGAGCTGCTGTCCCTGTTCCCAGCCGGAGCACAGCTCCCAGCCAGGCCACTTCATCCCAAGGGTTTGGGCACAAACCACAAGTTACCACGGAATCACAAGGTACAAAACCTCGTCCAGCAAAACCACACCTTTGCTTTGTGTTTCCTTTGAAGGGCAGTGCTCTGCACTTCCCTCCTCTGAGCCAAGAGTAGAGCAGCTCCTTCCAGAGCTGTTTGACTCTAAGTTGGTAGAAGAGCATTTAATTAGAGCCTCTCAAGAGCCAGGACCTGCTGCTGCCTCCAAGCCCCTTCCCCAGCAGCCCCCGAGGGGTCGGCGGGGTCTGAGCTCCGGGCACCACAGCAGGAGGGTTGGGGGTTATGAGCTGGGGATAGGTCTCAGACTGGGAAGGGAGGAGGAGGAGGTGGAAGAGGTGAGGGATGGCTCTGGTTTCAGGGGAGTGAGGGGAAGGTGCCAGTGTCACCTTTCTGAGAGAGTGAAACCGGATCCCAGTCCATGAGGTCCATTTGGGGAGCCAACCAGCCTTTCTTATTGCTTCTCATTGAAGTACAACTACCCCCAGGCACCCTCATCCGAGGGATTTCCTCTTCATCTGACAAGGCTGGAGGTGAGGGGTGGGAAGGGCTGTAGCTCCTGAAATACCCACTTAAAGAGCCGTTTTCCTCATTAGTCAGGAAGGAAACGGAGAGCTTTGGATGACAAATGCTTGCCTGGTTGTGTTTTAAGAAGGCATAATTGCCTTAAATTATAGTCTGAGCAGAAAGTTTTCAGTGAAGAGGTAAGTTCTTTGTAGCAAAATAAGAATTTTCCGAGTCAGTTCCCAAAATATTTCTACAGGACTTGGCCACTCAGAGCTCAGTCTCTGGTACAGAAAGTCACGTTTGTGCATTTTCTGTGTTCAAATCCTGGCAGTCACGAGAGGGAGAGGTGGAGGAAAAAAAAAAAACCCACACCAGAACCTCAGCTGAGACCAACCCACCATGCAGCAGTCCTGGTGGGACACGGCCTTCTCTCGGATACCTTCAGTGATTTTGAACCACAAGATTTCTCAGGAAAAAAAACCATTTTTTTTCTGAGTTCCTGCACCTCGGAGCCTAGAGATGTGCAAGCTTCTGCATTTCTATTTCCAGAGATGTTGTAGCAGAGGGAGAATATGGAAAAAAACCCACAATCTATTAACAGAGTAATCTTTAAATGGATTATCAGTATTGGTTAGATTGGGGAGAGATTGGGTCTTCTCTGCTTTTCCACTTAACGAGCTGAACTTCTGCAATTCAGTTCCCTTGCCCAGTGTAACGTTTTTCTTACAATTTGGCTGGAGGAGTGAGGGCTGGTTTGTCCTGAGGGTTGCTCAGCAGCGAGCTGTGGTGCAGCCCCACAGCAGAGCCTGCACACAGCCTGTTGCCACACAACAGAGCCCCACACAGTAACCCAGTGTGGCTCCAGTAAGGGGCGCGAGCTGGGGAGGCACCAGGAGCAACTTCCTCATCCCTGGAAGCTCAAGGAGCCTCTGGCACTGGCAGTTTATTAAGCTCTATAAAAGCACTACAAAGTCATACACACTCAACTTGGTAAAACATGGACCTCAAAAACACAGATTTTAGGCAAGACAAAACAGGAACTCATCATGGAAGTTCCTCTTCACCACTCCACTGGGGGTATCCTATCATAGTTAAACGAAGAAATTTTGTGACAATTCTGTATTGTCCCCAGTAAGAGGGAAGAAGAGTTATGCTCAGAATGCAGCTGGGGACACCCAAGGATGGCACCTCCAAACAAGCAGACACTCCCTCACCCCACGGGAACCTCAACAGATAGATATCCCAGGCTAGACAAGGCACTGAGCAGCCTGATCTAGGGGGAGGTGTCCCTGCCCATGGCAGGGGGGTTGGAACTCCATGATATTTAAGGTCTCTTCCCATGATTCTATGATTGCACCCCCACACTGCCGGCGCTGGGACTGCTGAAGTTCTCACTCTGCAATTGTTGATATTTTCCTAGTTCTTGCTTTCAGGTTTGCCGAGCTGTGGTTGGTGGGAGTGAGGGCAGAGCCCTGCCCGGGGCATGAGGCCGGCAGAGCAAACACAGCCCCAGTGTTTGCTCTGCACTGTTTGCTTTTCCACCGCCGCCCCGGGGACACGGAAACCCAACGGCTCTGCAGGGACTTTCTGTCACCTCTGCTGCCACCTCCTCGCCCACCCTCCCTACACTCACCCCCGGGCAGCTGAAGGAGCTGAAACCGCCTGAGGGGAAGAGCAGAGTCTCCTGGCTGCTTGCTGAGAAAGTCCGGAGACAAGGCACTCCGTGTTATTCTCGTCAAAAAAGCAAATGGTGGCTTTAAACAAATTTCATCTCTTTATAGTATAGTTCTTCTGTCAGAATCTTGTGTCAGAAACAAACACAGAAACTTTGACAGTAACACAACTTCTCTATTATTTCAGCACCAGCCAGAGGAGAACAAAGGGCTGGTGGTGACGATCTCCCAAAAACTCAGGAATTATTTGGAGGAAAGCACAGACCTGGGATTAATGTGACATTGCTGCGAGTGCCACATCCCTGACTCTGCAGCTTCTCTGTCAAAAGCTGAACTAGAAAACAAATAGCGTGTCCCAGAGCTGTCAGGAATGTTCTTGATCAGGGAGTGAAGTGAAACTAAACTGGTCCCAGTGGGACTCACACAGACAATGGAGACAGTTCAGAGCTGCAGCAGCTCCTGTCACCAACCTGTTGTTGCAGGTACTTCCCAACACTTATTTCTGTACTAAAAGTACAGATTTTTTCCATATATATTTATTATAGAACTAGGTGAACTTTTGAATACCCAGGCTGAAATATATTCACTAAAGTAAAAAACGTGGTTTGTGGAAACATGCGATAAGTGTCTTGAGAAATAATTAACTTTAAAGGAATCTAATCACTTACATCCACGCAGCACTTAAAACAGTCTTTTCCTTGTCTTTCCCTAGTTCATGTAGTGCTGGGAAATGCTAGCAGGAAAACAAGAGTTAAGTTTATATTTTGAAGTAATTGGAAAAGATGAGATTTCACTTACCCAGTTCTTTGGAAACAGGTGAATCAGCTGAGATGTCCCCAATCTTGGCCAGGCTGTCATAGTAGGCTCTACCTGCCACCACCATCGCTGGGAGGAAGGATGAGAAATTAAAGTAGCTGTTAAAAATCCCCAAAGCATTTTCCATCTCCATTAATCACAGATCCTCTGGAATCAACTGTGAAAAATGAAGTCTCTGACAGGATGTAGGTGATGGTAAAACACATCTGGCATCCTCCTCTCCATTTAACATTCCACCAGTGCTCCTGAGATCCTTATAAAATCCCATTGCTCAGCAGCTTCATTGGCATCAGTGTTGGAAGGGCTCCTGTTTCTTGGGCTGATGTAGAAAATGATAAATACAAGTTGTGCAGTTATTCTGATGCTTCAGGAAAGTGCCCACTGTCGCCTTTGTCACTGATGTCAGGATGCAGAGCAATCTGCACTCCGAGTGTGAAAAACCTGAGGTGGGGGTGAGGATGGAGCTTAATAGAAACACCAGACAGACCCCAGGCAATGCCCAGGTGCTCACCTCTCTTCTTCCCAGGACACTTCTCCCCCTAAATTGTTTACAACTCAATCTCAGTTCTACAAGAACCAATACAGATGTTAAAACAAACCCCTGGGGTTCCAGTTATCCTCAGTTAATGATTTCCCAGCCAATGCTGACTCGGACAGTGGCACTGGGCTCACTGGAACCAGCACAGGAGCACCAGTGCTGAGCTGGGGAGGGCAGGGGAGAGGAAAGGATTAGCAGCAGCTAATCCCATGGGGCCTGGGTCTGCTCTACACTCTCAAAGACAAGAAAAAAAACTGGGATAAACTGGCAAGCTCTGATTCTGAAAGGCAGTGGAGTAGGCTTTTGTAGCCTACTGGAGTAGGTTTTTATAGCCCCCCAGTTTGTAAGGTGCAGCAGACACAGAGCAGACCTCACTGCTGAGTAATTCTTGCTGAGAGGAACATACCTGGCAATTGCCAGTTTTTGTAGTCTGAGCCTGGATTTTATGGCTTTTACTAGCAGAGGTGACATCAGGTTAGACCTTACTGCTACAAAGAAGGCAGCATTTCCTCAGTTTCACCTCCTGCAGCCCTGGGTTTGGTTTTTTTTCTCAAGCCTGGTCTAAAATTTGCATGAGGAGAAGTTCCAAGGTGTGTCTGGCTCTGCAGCATCACGTCTCTCAGAGGACTAGATGACATGCAGGGGAGACACATGCTTGAATGAGAGGCAGAATTAAGAGATTTTACATTCTTTAATACGGTATCAAGCAGCTCAGCAGGTTTGAGAGGGGAAAAGGAGCAAGCTCTGTCAGGTCTGACAAGGTAAGGGCTGGGAACCCTGAGCCCAGGCCTGGAGACCCAGCCTCAGAGAGCTTCCCTGAATCAATAAGGGCAGCAAGTAATCATATTTTTTAAAGTTTGAAAGGCCTTAGGTTCAAATTTATCAGTGGGGTCAAAACTGGAATTAAAGGGACACTGTCAGCTTCATTATGGGTAAGAAATAAAATGAATCCATTCCTACAGCTCCTCCTCAGAGTGAAATCTCTTTGCAAGGTATTTCTGGGAGAAAAAGAGAATACATAATTCACATAACTGGGGCTTTTTTTCTATTTATACTACTACTCTAATGCAGATTATTTACAGTTTATGTTCAGTTTATCTTGCTCTGGTGTGGTACTTCCACAGGACAGTAAAAAACAAATAAAAGCCAAAACCAAACATTTGGGTGTTTGCACTTTTTGGTTTGTTTCAGGTTGGGTTTTTTGTGTTTTTTTTTGTTTTGTTTTGGTTTTTTGGGTTTTTTTTCCTAATTAAACATATCCAAAGTTTGACTTCGAAATTAACTCAGAACTCCCAGAGCCAATACACAGGTTTAAATGAAAATGAAACATTCCTTCTGATGTTAGCACCAAGGAGACTTACCATTAACAGCTTTTTCATAATTCTTCCCCAGGTTTATTAAATTCCTCAGCCCCGGATTGAACTGTTCCATAACATTCTAGGGGAGAGAAAAGAAACCGCATGTCAGAGCACAGGTAGAGCCAGTGGCCATGTCTCTGTCCCTCACTCACTGACAGCTCACAGCCTTTGGGGTGGATGAGAAACAGAGACTTGGGAGGACGAGGAGGGTGAATGACAGGGGGAAGAAGAAATTGAGCATTTAATATCAGCTCAGGGGAAAAAATGTAACAGTTTCAGTCGGGGTGAAAAGGGTGCTGTGGGTGTCAAGTACGTGCTCAGGGCTTTTGTCCGTGTCCTTTATGGCAGGGGATGGGGAAATAGGAATTAGAGGAAAAACCTTTATCTACTAATTGTTTTATAAAGGCAGATAATAACGAATTTCCTGACAGTGGGTCAAGGTTTGAGTTCTTTGCCCCAGCAGAAACTAAAAGTCTTGCCGGGGAAAGCAAAAAAGGAAAAGAAACTGAGGAAGAATGCGAGGAGTGGAGTGAGGAAGCCCTTGGCTGCTCTGCCTGACAGACAGCTCTTGGGGAAGTTCATCGCTTTCTTGGCTTCAGTGTTTTTTTAAGTTTGAAGATGCTGCATTTTATTGTGCCAAGCTGCAGTTCTTCCAGAAGGAAAATGAAAATTAACTTATTTAAATAGAAGGAAAAAAAAAAAAAAAAGCACTGTAGCTGCTTTGGCTGTTAAATAGAATTATTGGTGGAAACAAGCAGAGTCTGAAAGGCAGCAGCTGGAGGCACAGCTGCCCTGGTGACAAGCTGGGGGGTGATGGAGCGGTAGGAACGTGACTGGTGGCTCCATGGTGTGAGGAAACAGCTACAGTGGGGGACAGCAAGGCTTCAAGTCTTGGCAAAAAAAGCAAAAACTAAGCCATGAAGTACAAAAGTGAAATTGAAATTCCACAGAGGATAAAAAGTTTTTGGCTTCTTCAAAAACAAAAATGACCCACAGAGTATGAGCTGTCTCTGCTCACAGGAAAGCTTTGGTTTCCCCTCTTCCTGGTCTGAGGCAGTAACTTTCCCCTTCCATCTATATTCTAAAGTTACTCTTATCTGAGAAACAAGCGCTGAGAAAACTACAGCTGTGACACTTTCACATTTTACTGTAGGGAAAGGTTGATGGTGAGACACCTGAAGAGATTATTCTCACTGTTTTTACGAGTATATTTTTATGACACGACTCCCAACTTTGTAGGTACTGTTCACACACAACTTTCACGTTCAAGGAATCCAAAACAGACACTTTGTGTTTACAAGAAAAACAAGAGGCGTGAAACAGTATCAAGCTTTGGACTGTTGCACCACCAACAGAATGAAAATATTTCTGTTTGGGACACGGGAGGACCCAGAAAGCAGAGGGAAATCTTCATGTCTGTCTCATTCTCAGGCAAGGACACACAGACAAAAACTTTATTATTATTTTTCAAATACAGTGCTCGATTTTAAAAGCTGATAAAAGAATTACTCCCAGATCTCACCAGTAATTCTTAAACAGTTGTAGAGAGTGAAAGGTGTTAGAAAAACCCCAAAACTCTTTGGTTTGGGTACTGGGACAGTGTGCACAGTAGCTAGAGCAGACTCAGAACAGGGATACCCAGCCCCATGGCCCTTGCTGGTACAAATGAAATGCAGCTGGGACCATTTCCTGGTCCATCCCATTCAACTCTTACCCACTCAAACACCACGGCTGCAAACAAATCACTCGTTGTCCCCAGGCCCTGATTTGTGTTCACTCACAAACCACATCCAGCAGTCACTTGGGGAGCTGTGGTTTGGGCTGGGCCAGCGATGGCCAGGGCTGCTGACAGCCCAGCACTGGGGATTCTCAGCCTCCTGTGCCTGGCAACGTCCCAGATCCTGCCCCAGCTCTGGGATTTACCCCCCGACCCCACTGTGCCCTCCTTCCCAACTCTGGCACTGCCACTCTGAGTCCTCTGCTCCAAGGGGGAAGTTGGTTCTTCCCACTCCAACCTTGAGCTGTTCTTTCCAGCAGCTTGCAGGAGATGTCTGCTGGCACTTAGGGACTCAGTGACTCATAGAAAAACAAGGGCTGAAAGGGAGGATTGTCTCAGGGTAGAACCCTGGATTCCAAGGATAGGGGGGAGAAGAAAGATGGACCTGACACAGACACCACGGGCACGGTAGGATGGAATCCCAGGATCGGGTGTAGATTTGATATTGCCAGGAGGCTTCAGATCACTTAAAACTATTCTAATAATTTGTTCAGCTTCAGAAGTTGCTGGGGGAAAGCCACTCAGAAATCAGGCTGTGTAGCTATTTATTTTCAAATGACGTCTTCAGAGTTTTACAGCCTCTCCTACCTGCAGCCCAAGGAAAAGGTCATAAAAATGAGCAGAGCTGAGCAACAGTGTGGAAATCAGTGTTACACATTAAAGCCACATCCCAAAACTTTGGAAAAAGCAGAGACAGACAAAAAAAAGGATTTTTGATGCAGAGAACCAAGTCTCAGAAAAATCTCACAGGCTCTTCACCTGCCATGATACACAGAAATGAGGGAAAAGAACTTTTGTCTTAACCCCAACAGGCGTCATAAAGCAAGAGAAAAGCTGGGTGAAGCAAAGGGGTTGCGTCCTATCTGCAGGGAGCAGACATGGCCAGCTCTGTGTCCTACATCCTGGTGACAAACTACCTGTCACCCTGTCCTATATCCCGGTGCCTCACTACCTCTCATGGCAGAGTAATTACCTGGGGAGAGGAGGAGGTACCTGATCAGCTCCCAGGGCTTTCTATTATTTAGGGTGAGTGGAAACTAGGAGAAGCACTTTCCAAACAGGCAACTGGAAACACCTTCTTTTGCAGAGAAATACAGAGCTGGCAAAAGCACCCTTCCAAGAAAAAGCATAAGAAAAACCCTCTCTGGCCGTTCATGTTTTTAAAACCTCACAACCCAGTAGGAACTGCTGCTCCACCCCCAGGCACCTCCGGGAGTTACCCATGGAGGGGGGAGGAAGAAGGCTGGCTTTTGCCCTGGCTGTGCACAGGTAGGACATGACATCCTCCCCAGTTCCTGACCGCCACATAAACAAGGTTAATCTTCAAAACAAATGACAGCCATTGTCCCAAACTCCTTCCTGTAAAGGCTGCCTTTGCCTTTTGCTCACAGACACACCTCGCAGAACAATGGCCCAGCAGGTACCCCAGCAGCTCGCCTTCACATCCTGCAGTGCTTGGGCATGTGCCCATGGCAAGGAAATTGGGAAGGAAATCTGAAATCACAGAGAAGTAGACCCTGCCGTCTAACACCACTCAATTTGCCATCGCTGCTCATCATTTAGATTGTTATTCCTCAAGTCAGAAAACAGTAAAGTTGAGCTTTTGGGAAAAGTCTTCAGTGCTGCAATGTGTCTGAGACCCACTGGGGAAGATCTAAGCAGCTACACAGACAGCAGATCCTGCTACACACAGTATTTTGTGTGTGCATTATTGTGGCTCATCTCCTTCAGCTTTTTGAGATCCACAACTGGGCTTTCAGAAGAACACGACTCACCCCAAGCCATCCCAGCTCTAAGTCAGCTTCATGTTGTCTTAGAGCCGGTTTAGCCACATGGAAAAAATAAATCAGGATGCCAGTGTTCATTCAAAAAGACTAATTCTTATGACGGTTAGTCAGCTCAATGGA
Source organism: Turnix velox (assembly GCA_013400935.1). Lineage (NCBI taxonomy): Eukaryota > Metazoa > Chordata > Aves > Charadriiformes > Turnicidae > Turnix > Turnix velox. Next base: position 72,561 of record VZTY01012853.1, on the reverse strand, counting down.
ACATCTCTTGTTTGAGAGAGACACACAAACACATCCCCCACCAGCAGGTTTCAAAGCCAGACTTTCTCAGGTGAGGAACACACGACCCAGGACACTCTAAACAGCATCCCTCTGAGTGAGGGCACAACAGGTGATGTGCAGTGAGACAGGATTTACACACACAAGCTCCCAAAGGCTCCTTCTCACCAAATCAGTTGAATTTTAGTGATGGAAAACATCGGCCTTGCTGCATCACATGCTGAGTTTCCATCTGGTAACTAAGTCTAAATGTGAGCTTTACAAAATATGTTGAAAGGTGGAATTTAGGGCTTTAAATTGAATTTAATTCCAGGTAAGGTGCAGATAAATATTTTTATAATCCAAGGTCACCAGCAGCAATGAGCTGAGGCTCTCTGGCTGTCATGAAGAGCTCTGAAAGCCTCAGACCCTGCCACCATCCCCACTGGTGCCCCTTCCCAGCCATCATGGCCACAGGACAAGGTGGGACAGAACTCACAGACAGGGAGGTGAGTGTCTGAGTTGTGGTGAGACACCAGCTTCCCAGGGAGAGCCAGTGTGAGGGGGTCACATCCACAGCCCCTCGGCACGGGGAGGCTGTGTCCCCTTTGTCATGGGTCCTACAGTCTGAGGCTCCTTGCACTTGTGGCACTCCCATCACACACGGGAGCCATCCTTCAGGTGTTACATAAAGAGCCAACGTCAGCCCCGAGTTGTGTGTGTGCACACATGCACGTATGGGTGGATTATGTTGTTTATTTTGTCAGGTTACCTAAAAAATGTTGAGGTATTCACTTTCCGGTGCTGCTGCCAACAAAAAGGATGAGTAAGATAAAAATACAAGGGCATTACTTAGGGCACCTGATGACTTCTGTCAGTCCCTTTTGAAGCTTTGTACAACACAAGTTACCAGGTATTTAATAAATCCAGTGGATTAACACTGCCAGAAAAAAAAGGAATACAGAGTAGGAAGGCTGCAATTTAATTTTCTCTTGCTTTTCCAGGTCACTCAAAAGTTGATTTGTTTTGAGAAATGAAAGCAGCTCACACAAGCCCCACTACACTGACGTGCTTTCCCCAGACAGAGCCTTTCCTCTCCTTGGCAGGGAAACACAAACACGGCTCCTGATTTTATCAGCCCCAGCACTGCAGGGCTGGGATGGCACCCAGTGAGAGCAGGGGTTGGGGGGGACAGGGACAGCATCCCACCGAGCTGAGTCTCTGCCACTACGGGCACAGCAAACGCTGGTGCTCTCAGCCCTGAAGGGAGTAAAGAACTATTTTTTAACCTTGACGTGGAAATAACTGCTTTAGAGTAGGCCCGAGATCTCTTCACTGCCCAAAGCCTCTCTACCTCATCGGATAAAGTTTCCATTGTTAATGAGGGCAGGGCAGGAGGGTTTCCAGGCCCACGAGCCCCAGGTATGTGATGCAACATACCAGGGCCTCCCAAAATACCCTGAACCAAGGCATTCCATCACACCATCAGCCTTAACTTCCTATTGCTCTGTTTGCTGCCCGCTTCGGGCTCGAGTACCCCTTTGCATTAGTTAAAAAATAAACGAAGTAAAAAGGTAAGTATTTAACAGGGCAGGGGGTATTTATTCAGAGGCCTATCACTCCTCTGAAGGCCACTTTATATCACAGCCCCTAGGACACTCGAGATTTTTCCTCCCTCTCTGCTGTGAGCCCGTTTGAGCTCCACCGGGTAAGTCAATAGTGAGGGAAGGACATTCCTTTGTCGGCCCTGGGCAGACCCCGGCCCCATTTATGTTTGCTCATGACCTTGCCGTGGATGTAACCGATATCAAAAAGCACCAGACCGATTACAACGACCTGCACCAACCGTTGAGGGCAAAGCTTGCAGCCAATCCATCCCCTTTCTTCAGTAATTTTTGCACGAATTCGACAGCCGAGACCAAAGAAAGCCAAGGTAGCGGGACAGCCGTACGGCCGGGCTGCCTCAAGGGGCAAAGTTGACTCCAGCGTGTTGTGGAGTGACAAAACCCACAGCAAAATATCGCAGTGAGCGCTTCGAGAGAGCGCCAAATCATAGCCACAGCTTCAAACTCATGGAAACACTGGATAGCAAAGCAGTGAGATTCAGCAAACAGTAAAACAGACCAATCCCCAGCGAAAGCTTTCCTCCAGGCTGAGCTCCGAGAGCTCGGCAGCGGCTCCTCGGCGCCACCGAGCACAGGGACGGGCGAAGGAGCGGCCGCGGCTCCACGGACGGGCGGCTCCGAGCTATCAGCCCGGAGCGGTTCCACGGGACCTTTGCAGCGGCCGAGTTTAGTAAAAGTTAAAAATCAGCCTGTGGTGCCCTCACATAAAACACTTACGAGCCGGAAGCAGGTAAGGAGAGGTTCCAGGGAAGCCCCGGGAGCGGCCCGGCCGGCACCGAGCCAGGGCCAGGGCTGAGTCCCAGAGCTGCGGGAGGGCGCCTCAGCCACACAGGGGAGGACCCGCCGCCCCGACCGGGAGGCTCCGAGCTGCCTCCCCCGAGCAGGCGGGAGGCTCTCAAGGAGGGAAAGGCGGACAAATAGAACAATCCCGCAAGTCTTCTGCCCCGTGGGCGCGGGGCTGCCCTCGGCTACCCCCCCCCTCCGCCGCTACAGCCGCCTCCCTGAGCAAAGGTGGCCGCCATCCCCAGAGCCAGAAGGCGGCTGCGGCTCCCCAGCCCACACTCACCTTGTAGGTGCTCTCGGTCAGCCGGTTCACCTCCTCGTGGTCCCGGGACATGGTGTGGCGGGGAGGCGGCCGCTGGTAAAAGCTTGGTCGTCTTCAGCGCGCTCGGCCCCGTCCCGAGCCGCCGCCCCGACTTCTCCGTCCGCCGCCGAGAAACTGTCAAAAACTTGTGGAACCGGCCGGGCCGCCGCCGGGGCGGGGCCTGCGGGGCCGCGGCTGCTGACGCGGCGGGACTGGCTGTGCGGGAGCGCCCCGGAACGGCCGCCATCGCCTCAGCCCCCACCTGCGCCGCGCCCGCCGCCTCCGGGCCCGCCGCCCCACGGATAAACTTCTCCTCCCGGCGCCCAAGCCAGGGCTTCTGTAGGAATTAACGAATCCGCCCTGTCAGAATGAATTAGCCAGGCCCGAGCGGTGCTGGCTGGACAGATGGTCCCCTCCCTCCCGGTCCCCCACAAACGCCTCTTTCTCCTCGGCCCCGTCCCGGGCACCGCCCGAGTCCCAGCTCCCCGTTCCCGTGAGGGGCCTCTGGCAGAGCTGTGGAGGCTGGAAATTCCCGCAAATAGCCACGAGATGCACTGAAAGTTCCCAGACGGGATCTCTCCGACACCGCAGCCCCAGCGGGAAGGGCTCTGTGCGAACTTCACGGTGTTCAAAGCCGGTTACGGAGCGTGAGGCCCGTGGGCGCTCCGGCCCCTGCCCCGCACTACTGGGGCTCCTCTCAGCCTCCCGGGGCTGTGAAAGGTGTTTTCGTGAGATTGCGGGAGATGTTTGTCCCCTCGCAACCACGGGGCGCCCGTGTCAGAGAAGCGGTCGGCGGGAGCGGCTCCGGGGGTTCCGTGAGACCTGGCGCTGCCGCAGAGTCTCTATTTGCGCTATGGGCTGCCTTCCTGTAACGATCCGGTTTATAACCTTATCCTTTAGGTGCAGTGAATTATTTGGGGGCCCAGGTGCTCAATTTAAGCTCCCCCTAAGCAAAGGCGAGGAACAGAAACCCTCGTGTTTGGAACAACCTGCGGCCGGGCACGAAGAAAAGCTCTGGAGGGCTGCTGCGGACTCCATTTGTTTGGCCTTAAAAGCGTTTGACGACTCCTCCATACCCTCACACAGATTTCACACCCCATTGAGCGGCCGGACCCTATAGACACCCCCCCTCCGTGGTCGGACCCTACAGACATCCCACTGAGCGGCCGGACCCTACAGACATCTCTCTGCGCCCGGATCCTACAGACACCCCTGTCTGCCGGTCTGGGACCCAGCCCCTGCTCCCCTTGGACCCCGCAGGAGCCGCAGCCCCAAGAGGAGCAGTAAGTGGTGCTGGAGCTGAAGGGCAGCAATGGGGTGTCTGTTGGAAATGGGAGAGAATGCAGGTATTTCTTCAAAACCGGTAATTCAGTGCCTGATTGTTTTCCCTAAATGTCCTATTTGCGCCTTCCAATGTTCTTCGGAAGCTGTTTACCCCTGCCGTAACGACCCGCCAATGTCTGCTCATCATTAGCTCGTTAACAGGTATTTTAAATAGTTTAATAGGACTAATTAAATTAATTGGGACTGAGCTGCAATCGCAGCTGCGCGAAAGGTCGGCCGTGGCCTCTTCCATTCCCCGTGGTCATTAGCAAAGGTTTAATGCAATTAAGAAAAACACCCACGGTGTGTTATTTGGTGACATGAAACATTTAGAGGCAAAGGGAGCTGCGGTGATTCTACCGGCCTGGTCTCCTGGTGCATCGGTGTTTTTTTTTGGTTGTTGTTTTCTGACGGTTGTAAGGAATTTTCCAAGTATTTTAATCCCTCTCAATCTGGCAATGCAAAAGCGCTGTGTCGTTGGAAAGAAGTCTGTCGAAGTTGTGAAGGTTACGGAGCCTTTGGGTGTGATTCAGCCCCGATCAGGTAAAAAATGGGTTTGCTCCATTTTTAAACCGGTGCAAGCGAGCGCAAAATGATTTTGTTCCTGCTGTTCAGTGACCTGAGCTGGCTTCGTGGCAATGGGCTGTAACTCGGACACACGGAGGGTACTGAGCTCTGGCATCAAGGAGGACACTTCATCAAAATGCTTAATTTAAACCTGTTATTAATCTCTCCCTGGGATTTAGGCAAAATTTAGCGTTCGGGTGGATGCAGCAGTCAGCAATCCTCATCTGCTGCGGCTCATTGCCGGGCGGAACCCGACCTGTTACATCCTCAGCGGCTGCTGCTCTCTGCCTGAGGACACTTTGGGTGTCTGTCCCCACCAGATGGCGAGCGAGCCGCGTCTCATGGAGCCAAAAGAACTCGCAGCATCCTGAAGCTGAAGGCTTACGCACGCTGCTTTCTGATTTCAGAAGGTAGATAGGGGTGGTGAGCAAAGGGAGCAGCCTCTGCCTTGCTCGCACACAGGCCGGGATGTTTCCCCCCGGGGTGTGGGAGTTGTTGGGGTGTTTGTGTCACTGGAAACTCCATAGCCTCGGGGTCTTGTTGCCTTGTGAAGCCGGCAGTGTGAGACAGATCTGGTGACACTCTGCTCTGAGCCTCTGATCCCTTTGGGCTCCAGGGTTGATGTGGGTTACTGATGCCGAACCCACAGGATTTTAAATAACCGTGTAGTTGTTATTCTCACTTTTGTAATTTGTCAGCTGGGGATTAACTGAGCACAGGTTGCTCTGATCTCAGGGGACACACTGCTTCTGCCCAAGGCCAAGGATGGAGTCCTGCAGCTAAATGTAGCATCTCCTCCCTACTGGGCTGGGAGCACCTCTGCCAGAGGGGGACTCACCCTTGGATGTGACATTGTAGGATGATAAATCTGATTACTGAAGGAAGAAATAACGGATAGTCAATTTCTTTTGATTTTCTTTGTTGTGGGGAATTTTCCACGAGTTCAAGAGAGCTCTGGTGAGTACTTCAGGCTAGATATAAGAAAGAAATTCATTACAGCGAGGGTAGTGAGACACTGGAAGAGGTTGCCCAGAGAGGCTGTGGATGCCCCCTCAATCCCTGGAGGTGTTTAAGGCCAGACTGGATGAGACACTGAGCAGCCTGATTTATTGGGAGGTGTCCATGTCCATGGCAGGGGGGTTGGAACTCGATGATCTTTAAGGTCCCTTCCAACCCAAACTATGCTATGCTATGATTCTACTTGGCATTGGGCCAGGAGCTATGTCAGAGTGACCAAGTCAAAGGGGCTGTGATCCCACATGCTGCTACAGCCATGGGGAGCTTTTGGGAGAAAGGCACACTGTGTTGTGGTGATTCACCACCAGCTGCAGCTGGGTGTTTCTCCCACAATATTCAGAAATATCCAGCTTGCTCAGTTGCAGCCAATTGGGATGTGGGGTGATGGGAAAAGGTGTAATACTTGGTTAGCTCTTTGTTCTAGCCAGCCCACAGTCCCTTCTCTTCAGCAGCAGCACGAAGGAGCTGAGGGAGTGGCTGGGTAGGAATTGCACTTGCCAGGAGGAACCCCTTGGTAAGAGCCAAACCCCACAGCAGTTTCTTGGAAAGGTTTCTCCAGCAGCCGATCTGCTGCTGTTCCTGAGCAGGAGCTGTGAATTTGCTTCTGCTTCCCAGTCACTCCCAGCCCCCCGAGGAAGGGGGTGGCAGCAGAGGAATCAGGGCACTGCTGTAACTGGAATTCCCTTTGATGTTGGAGCTGCTCTGAGTCAGGCTGGGATGTGGGATTGCTGCAGCAGTGGAAGGGATAGGGGCTGAAGAAGCAGCAGCTCCTGACTGTGATATCAGTGTCCTGTGGGATCAGGGACACCAGATTCCAGGCTCCTTTTTTGTTGCCAATTTGGAGTCGGTCTCTTATACTGTATCTTTGATTTTCAATTTTTCCTGCCCCCTTACAGGGACTATTTGCCAATATAATACAACGAAACTGTTGTATAAAATAAATCACAAGCTAATAGAAAGCCTGTTCCCACTTTCAGGTCTCTGACATTATGTTCCCTTTCTCTCGCCTTTCCTGCTCATTTTATGTCTCTTTCCCATTCCAGTCTCTCTCTCTGCAGCTTCTGATTACGGCCCTAATATTTCCCATATCAAATTCAGAGCTATAAAATAGGCCAAAGGGCAGGAAAAGGCTGTAGAGAGGAGTTGCTGAGGAGACCTGTGTTGGAGGACGGTGACACATTAATTTCTTTGTCTGTAGGGAACCACTGGTGAAGTTTCTTGTTTGTGCCCTTTCTCTGCTGATTCACTCTCACCTGATTTCCCAGCCTGCAGTGACTGTGCAGGGCTGTGTCCTGACCTCAGCAGCTCAGGTTCATTGGGATATGATTGTCCTGAAGCAGGACTCTAAGTGAGAACGTGACAGACAGAGGTTGTTCTTAATTTTGGTGAATATGGGAATGTTTGAGTTTCATTTTTATTAAGACAAGAAGGTCTGCAGGGTGATCCGTGTACCTGCTGTGTCTATGGCCATGAAAATGAGCCAGGAGCAGCATCTTCTTCCTCCTGCTTTTATTGGTTTAAAGTGGGGCTCCTGGGTATCTGATCCCTGAAGATCCACTCCCAGAGCTCCCCAGGCAGCAGCATCAGATTTTACCACTTGTTCTCTAGAGAAAACAATGAAGTGAATTACTAACCCATAAAATGCTCCTGTTAAATGCTTAAATATTCCATTTGATGCTGTTATATATAGAGAGAGCTCCATGTAAGAAGTGCAGCCTCCTCTTTGACTGCCTCCTGTGGAACCCTCTTAGTTGCAGCGCTTTGGCTTTCATCTCCACTAAGTGAAATGCTAATTAACACTTGGTTCCAATTTTTTCAGTGTTCCAGTGTTGGTATGTTCTTACACCAGAGCAGGGGGTGAAGGAGAGCTCACTTCTGTGTAGGTGGGAAGGATTCCCTGGAGATCAGTGTTGTGTTTCAGTGCAGACTTTGGGTTGCTGTCTCCTCTCCTGCCTGGCAGCAGCCACTGCTTCTGGGTAGAGAGAGTGAGTGAGTGGAGCTGAAGTGCAGGCACCACAAGGAGGTGAGAACCATGAGCAGGTCCAGCCAGGAGAGCAGGTTCAGCATGGAAATGCCTTTGCAGAGGAGCTGTGAGGAGCTGAGCACTAGTGGATGCACGAGGAGTTGCAGTTTGTGATACCCACAGTAGGCTTTTGGAGGCTTTTTCGTGTGGTGTAACCTGAGCTGCATTCTTCTGAGGAAATTCATCATTAAGATAACTTTAAGATGTATTAATTAAAAAATAACCACAGTAGGCAGTTTGTTCTTGCTTTAACAATGCAATTTTAGAGTGAAGAAGCAAATAAATTAAACTTAAAATCTATACTGTGATAAATCCCTAGTGGAAGTTTTGGTGGAAATTTTCCAGGAGGTTTGAGAGTAACCTCAAACCATAACTTCCCATTAGGGGCTGCGTTTGTGCCAGGCTGATGGGAGCTCGGGTTTGTGCTCATCCTTCCCAGTGACAGCAATTCCTCTTAGGATAACATGAGGAGTTGGTGTTCAGAACCAGGAAAGCAGTCAATTGTGAAAGATAACAAAAATCTGTGATATATGTACTTAGGAGTGGAATTATAGAAAGTAATTCCGAGGACAAATACGAGCAGCTTCTGTGAAGTGATGTTTTAAAAACTTCTACAAATTCTCAAAGGATGAATGAAAGAGGAGCTGAGAGTTAGAATGTCTGTAAACATTTGTAAGGTTTTTGCTGAAGTAACTTATACACAGCTATTAAGGAGAATCAGAGACACTAAGTTTTGACAGTTCAGCAAAACATGGGACTGGGGAGGACTCAAAAGAGGCACTGGGGTATCTGAGGCTCTGTTTCACTGCCAGAGTGCTGGTGAAAAGCAGGGTGTCAACACACAGCAATATCACACATCTACTGAAAGTGGGCAATGTTAGAGCTCCGGGAGAGCTGGTGATGTCAGATTAAATTCAATTTAGATGAGGTCACAAGAACTAAAATGTAAGTCACTTTACAGTGTGCATTTCTGGAGAAGTAACAGCCTGCTTGGGGCAGATTCTGCCATTACTGAGATTTTCTCTGTCACTTTATCAATCCCTGCCCACTGTGGGGAGGACTTGGAGGGGATCCCTGCTCTCCAGAACCCTCAGCAGTCCTCAGGGCAGTGAGCGGTCCCCTCTCAGAACCCATTTCTACCTGGGCTCCAAGGGGATGGATGGCTCCCCTCATCAGACACTTAGCACCTGCTGCTGTGAGAACTTGTGTATTTCAGGGAGAGGATGACGATCACTTAAGTCCTGTGTTAGTAATGACTGTTGTCAAAGCACCCTGCTTAAAGGATGTCCCATTTTGTTGTTCCCGGTGCTGACGAGAGCAGTGTGCTGAGTCACTGCCCTTCATTTGGGCTGTGGTGTCATAAATAAGCTCTGTCTCTATTTTTGTTTGTCTCTGGATATTTGAAAAAAAAAAAAAAAAGGGATGGTTTTTAAAGCAAGGTTTTGGTGCCAACTCAAATGACATTGATTCCCTTTTCCCATAATCATAATGGAATCCTGTGCTTTTGTGCCTTGTTCCCCAGCGGCCGGGACGGGCAGAGCTCTGCTGTCACAGGTTTGGCACTGCCTGGTCCCCTCTGTCTCGTTACAGAAGCATTAAAATATTTTACAGTTCCAGTCCTTACATGTTGCCTTCGATAACTCTGGTGTAAAATTATGGAAGCAATAAATCCTCTCTATCTTTAATTGAAATCCTTTGATATCACTCTTCAGCGCGCTCTCTGCCTTTCAGTTTATTTGCCCTTTTTTCTGTGGGAAATTCATGTTCTTGTAGATTCTACAGCCTTTGTCCTTCCCCGTGGTGAGTATCATGGGCCCCAGGTGTTTTCCATGCTGTGTGTGGTCCCCAACTGCATCCTTTTCTCTGCTGCACAGACGGGGTGTTCTGTCCTTTTCCTCTTTGAGCTCTATGGAAATGATTTCTGTGCCCCAGCCCCTCCCCTGTCTGTCTGTCTGTCTGTCTCTACTGGTCCTACAGAGGAACCTGCTGGAGGCTGCAGACAGTGTGAGATCCTGTTGTGGCTGTGCCATCCCACCCTCCTGCCTCTCCCTGCCTCCAGGGGACACTGTTCAGGTAGAGGATGGGACTGGGGACAACCCAAGTGGTGTGGCCTGAGCTCAGCCTGTGGCTGGGGGAAGGAAAGTGAGCCCAGCATTTGTACCCAGGGAGTTTTTTCCAGGGGCAGCAGTTGTGTGAAGCATTAACTTCACAAGTTTCTCTTTGGTAACAGTTTTTTTAAAAACAAAGGCAATCCTGCTGTGGTGAGATGTGGTGTGTGCCTGACACCCTGCTCTGGAGCCATCCATGTGACACCACAGCCTGGGCAGGGAAGGAATTTCTTTCCCTCCCAGCCTCTTTCAGTCTGTTTGAGATATGACAGAAATGTAGCTCCTTTCCCAACCCAAACAGTGTGCTGTAATAACACTGTCTGTTTGGTAATTGTAATTGGGCATGTTCTATAGAGCCACGAGCAATAACTTTGCTATTCACATGCTGCTTATCCTTTGCAAGTTTATTTTCCTGAGGGGAAAAAAACCCAAACCACCTGCACTAAAATAACCCCTCCTGGAACATTGAAAGAAACAAGGTACAGTAATGTCAAGTACCAGTAACTGGGATGATGTGACTGAGAAAAGATGCCCATCAGGGAATTCCCCTGCTGGTGTTGCTGTGAAGCCTCTGAACGCGTCCGTGGTGAAATATAGACTTACATTTACACAACTCTGAGCAGTATCTAACTCAGTTTCAGACTTATGCAGTTAATAAAAGAGCCAATTCTCTTCAGACAGTCTTGAATTCTTATTAAATGTGTAAGTTTCATTCTAGGCAGCAGGTTTCTACATACTGGCAGCCTGGGGCTAGGGCAGAAAGAGAAGGAACTTGTCAGTATTTGTGAGTGCAGTTCCCTGTCTGCCACCAGGGCTTCACCTCAGCTCTCAGGTGGGTTTTCCCCCCTTTAAGAAGGGCAGGTGAGAAAAATGGCATGAGGAGAAGATGGGTTTATTTCAGCTAATATGCTTTTAATTAGACAGGAGACAGTAACTGCTGTTGCTTCATAAACAAATCTCAGTGTCCTGCACAAAGAGCAGTAGAAGTCCTGCTGGGAGTTCTCTCTGGAATTAATGGGAGTTGTAGAAATGGTCCTTACTGTAAGGGGTAAAAAACCCAAGTTCTGACTGAGTAAAGCCTTACAGCAGCACCGTGTGGTAGAGAGACTTCTGGCACCCTTCACAGCCTGTCAAAGAGAACTCTTCTGGCTGAATATAGCACAGGTTTGGTGTTAGAGAGACAAAGTTCAAACTGTTAATTTTTCTCAATGTCTTAGAAAACAGTGTTTTAAATCTTTAATCGCTTCCATTTCCAGCCATGGGGCTTCCCCGAATCCTGCTTTGTGTTCTTTTGCCCAGAGCAAGGCTGATGGTGTCCTCTCCTGGGACAGCCCCAGGGGGCAGAAGGCAGGAGGGGACATGGAAGTGGCTGTTGGAGCTGCCCAGTTCACTAACGGGTGGGTAACAAGTGACAGCCCATTTGTCATCACTAGGTAGGAAATGCATTCCTGTCACTGGCACCTCTGTCCGGGGCTAACATTTCTGAGTGCCCAGGGCCAGGGTCATCTCTGAGGCATGAAGATGTGTGAGGGGGGTTTGTCTCAGTGCAAAGGATGGTGGAGCCTCAGCACTGACACAGGGCACCCCAGTTCCACTGAGCCCAGCTGAGTCCTGCTTCTGCCACACACTTCACAGACTGCAGGAGCAGAAGTAAAACTCAGGTGCAGAGCCTTATGGAGTGATTTACAGAGTTTGGATGTGACAACACTAGTCAGGCTAAAAAAAAAAAATCCAGCCCACATGTTAAAACAGAAGAACAGCTTTGCCTTAAGTGGTAATGATGGAGACAAACAGACGAATGTAGGAGGAATCAAGTAAATCAACTGTTAACACCCCCTTTGAAAGCACTTTTAAAAGAGAATAAAATTAATTTTTGGGTTTTTTTCAGAAATACTTTTTATCCTTTTAAAGAAAAAGTTAAAGTTTCTCTTGGTTCTGTGCGTATTAAAGCCATGAAGTGCTGCCCAGTTCTGTGAGCACTCTGACATGGTGGAGTGTCATGGCAAGATGACAACTGTGAGCTGTGAGAACAGATACCTCTCAGCTCTATTTTTAACAGGCACTGAAGGTGACTGAAGAGCCACCTCTCATGGCTCTGGTCTCCAATCCGGATCTATGACACAGCTCAGGGGGAAAGAGAAGATGAAGAATTGCAGGTCAGAGATTGTTCCAGGGTCAGTGGTTCTCTAACTTTCTGCCCAGACTTGTGTAGGGCTGATGGGGTGGATTTTCTTGGTGTAGGGCTGGGTTGGCTCTCCCTTATTGCCCCAGGTCCCAGAGCTGTGGGGGTGCAGCTCCCTTCAAAGGAGATTTCAATGTGGGAATTGGCATTTTTTACTGGAAGAAGCAGATTTTGTGTTTCCATTTGGAGGAGCAGTGTGTTCTGTATGCAAAGCCTCTCCTGCACCAGGCTGAGAGTATTCTCTGAGGTGTGTTGCTGCTGCTTCAAGTGCAGGGTTTTGCAGTTCATTAAACTCTGCTCTCCTGTGGAAATGTGTGTTGCCACAGAGCTGGCAGCACAGCTTTGTGGAGGGGCAGGAACCACTGCCTGATAGACAAAGGCACATTTACACTTCCTTTGTCTTAAGATGTGGATGTAAGAGATAATGGGAGTACAAATCTCTGTAGGATAATAAAACATATAATTTATAATCTCTTAATGAGATTAATGCCATACAGTTTTTTCCTTCTGTTTTTTTTCCTTAATTTTTTTTTATGAGATTAATATTTTCATGGGTTACAGTTTCCATAGCAAAATAGTCAACTAAAAGTAATCTTGGAACTGAAGGGTTATTATTTTTAGGAATGAAGCTCCTCCATAATAATTATGGCGTAGACTCCTAAAGCTCAATTTTTATTCACTTGCCAGGCCCTTTTTACTAGGTACATCTTAGGATAGTGTTTGAGTCCAGGAATGGATGTGTTCTGGAAATGTGGGACATGGGGATAACAAGGAAGTGGAAATACAAGGAAAAAAGCAATATTTAAGCACTGGTTCCTGATGTAACAAAATTACAGTAGTTTGGTGAGATTTTTTGTATTGTTTAGCCTATTACCAGGTGTTCATCCTTCTAAAAATACAAACCCTTGTGTTGTGAACTCTGCTCGGGCTCTGAGCACCAGGAGTTAGGGTTTCCTACTGAACTGGAGCAGGGATCACTGGTGCCATCTCACCTCCTTGGCTGTGGTGTAGGTGGGTGAGAGGAGGGGCAGTGGAACCAACTGCCTCTCTCCCCTTTGTTCTCAGTCTGTTTCTGTTTTGCAGAGGCCAATTGCAGAACTTGGCCTGTTAGTCCACACCTTTGCATTTATGCCATAAAAATGTCAGAAAATGGCTGTACATCCTTTTCAGTCTTACACAAACCCTGCCACACCTTGTTTGCTTATTTTAAATCTGAGTAACAGCAACAGTCATTCCTGGCTGTCATACTGTACTGCACTGGGTAAAAAGAAGGTGCAGGAATGAATTAGGGAAGGTTTGCTGAACAGCATTGTTTTCCCTCACTTGTGATAATTGCAGAGGTTTGTGAGGAGCCACGTGGCATCAAGGCCAGCAGTGTGTTCACAGAGAGGTGACAAAAGCTCTGCACAGCCCTGAGCTGCCCTTGTCTCTGCTCCTCTGAGTTTTCATTAGTGCAGGTTTGTAATTTCACTTGGGAAATGGTGAAGGCTTGTTTATGGAAACATTTCTGGTGTGGTTACTGCTTGTATCCAAGATCAGCATCGCACATCTGTGATCAAACCCCTTTCAGCTCTGTTTTAAATCAAAGGTGAGAGGTCTGACAAGCCCCTAACTGTCTGCTATGGATTTCTCTGTCATGTGCTCCAGGTATCAAAGTCAGAATTGCGGAACCCTCAGAGAACAGGCTCCAATTTGCAGCTCTGTCAGTAACGGGGGCAGCAGCGTTATGATTGATGTTCTGCATTGTAAGATTACAGGGGAAACTGGGCAGAAGTGATTTCTGGAGCTCTTGTCACAGCTTTAAAGTAGGAACATTCAGAATAACAACTGTCTCTCCTGCTTCTCTGCAAACCCCAGGTCAGAGATTCCAGCCATCCCTTCACCTTGAGCAGCCATGGCTGGAGTTCAGGTTTGCTCTGACTGCTCTGTCTCCGGCTCAGGAATGAGTGTGCTGTTGGGCTCCAGCCTAAAACATGTTCTGAAATATGTTGCTGGCAGTTGCTGTCATCTGTTAGTGGGAGTATTTGATCTGACAAGGCTGATCTTCTCCCAAACCTGTTGAGTACTACAAAATATAATTAATCCTTTAAGAGTAAGTGATAATCTTTAATGGGATACTGCATCATTTTCCTTGAGACCAGTGTGGAGGTGGGTGACTCAGAGTGCTGTCAGTCACACTGCTCACTCTTTTGAAGGGCTGGAGCTGCTCCAGAGTCTACTGAAGCCAAAGCCAGAGAGTTCTTTCATCAGAACACTTTTCCTTTTCCCTGAGGAAGTATTTCAGTTACATCTTGGAGTTCATCCCTAATGCCCAGTGGAGATTTTGCTTCCCAGCTCAGTGTAATTTGGTGCTTTGCCAGGAGCAGAGACACCTGTGAAGTGCAGGCTCTGACTTTCCAAGAGATGCTTTGGGGCCAAGTTTACTCACACTGGGGCAAACCACATCTTGCTCAGGCTCTTTTGCCCCCTGCCTGAAGGTGGGGATTTTTTTTCTGAAGCACACGCAAACTAGACACAACAGGCAGTGGCTTCACTTCATCCAGCAGTGATCAGAGCACAGACACGTGCTGCTCACGTGGTGTGTTGTGTGTGTGCTCTTGGCTGTGTGGAGGGGATTGCTGTCACCTTAGAGGCTCCAGCACCATTAGCAGGGTTTTCTTGGTTAGTAGCCATTGAGTTTGGTCACACACCATAACTGAGGCTGGGCTCAGTCCCGGTTCTGTCTCTCTGTCCCTCCTCCAGACACCAGCTGGCTCCTGACTTGGCTGTATGTGGTGAACAGCTGATGGGATGGAAGTTTCAGTGGCTTAAATGAATGGCATCACATTTGCTTTTTCACTTTAATCTGTGAATTTTGCATCTGCTGCTTCAGTCCAAGCAAGGGAAGAGTGTGCAGGAGCAGCCTGAATGTCACTGGAGTTGAGGTTTATTGGAGGAAAAAAGCAAATCCTCTTTGGCTGTTGCTTTGCTGATTCATCTTCCCTGCGAGGGGTGAGCATGTTGGTAAGAAGTGAATGAAAAGCCTCCAGGGAATAAATAATAAATGCCTCTTCCAGCTGTACTACCCAGAGCTTTATGCTTTTGAAATTATGCCAGGTTTATTTTTGTTTAGTTTGAAGTGGGTTAGACCGTTGGGTAGTACTACACTGTCTGCTGGGCTCTGGGACAGCCTTTGTCTGTGTTCTGAGCTGTGTAATTACTAGCAGAAACCACCATTTGCTGCAAATTAAACACAAACAGATACAATTAATAGTGTGTGGGGGGGAATTCTTAGCAATCTGTAGTAACTCAGGTGAGCTGGGTGCAGATATTTGGGAGTTTCAGATGATTTTGTTCACATATCTAAATAATGAATGTATTTCTGTATTTTCTCAGGAGACTGATGTTTGGGAATAGTTCCCTCAAACCACACCGATGACAACAATGAGTGAGATGAGAGACCACATGGGCTGGAGACCTGTTGTGGCACTGGCTGCTATCCCCTTCAGAGTCCTCTGTCCCCTTGGGTTTGGTGTCCTTGGTGCAAAGGTGCACCTCGGGGTGTCTGAGGGACAAGAGGGACAAGACATCAGTTCCTTTGAGAATCACTGTGTGAACCTTTATAGGGCTCCAGCTGTCTCTTAGGGGACAAAAGCTCTCATTTCTGATGTGAAAAGGTACCTGATTATGGTGAGAAGACAGTGGTTTTCTTAGTCTCACCCTCACAATTTTATGAGCCCGCAAAAGCATCTTGGGCTTTGGAGTTTAGCTCCAAAAGAACTGTTGCGAAGGGGATCTTTAGTCAAACCTGTGAAGCATGAAAATCGTCTGCCAAAGCAGATGTCTGACCTGTCTACTGTTAATGTCTCTCTGCCTTTTCATCCTGTTTTTCTGGTCTGTGTGGGCATCGACAGATCTCTCAGGTTTAATCAAACCCAGAGGAATGGGATTTTTTCCTGCCCTCCCAGCCAAGAGCCAGGGTTTTCTTCACGCTATTCACAAACTGATTAAACCTTTATTCCCACTGGCTGAGGCACAGCAAGGATGAGGAACCTGCTCTTTCATAGTCCAGGGTATTTTTCACTGGCTGAAGATTAAGGATTTATGAGCAAAATGTCTTCCATTTGAAAATGCAATCCATGTAATTTGCAAGTGCAGAGTTTTTAGGTGCATTACTGAATGAAAACCCTAAAGTCAGGTCTGTTTCATAAATGGATTCCCTTAATGCCATTTATCTCAGAAAACATTGCCAACCACTTCAGTGCAAAGTGTTGCAAATCTGTAGCTGGCCATGCCCTTTGCAGGTCAGTGCTGCTGCTGCTGGTTACAGGGAAGTCAGAGTATTTCCCAGTCTTGTTACTGGTGGTTTCTGGGTCTGCTGCTGTAGCCACAGCCTGCTCTGACACTGGTGCTGCAGGACCCCAAGCTGGAGTGATGTAACCCTCTGGTTTTCCATTTGCCAGCGTCAATCTTCTTCTACCTCTCTGCAATCTCATTTCTTGCAAAAACTCTCTCCACAGACAATGACTTTTTTGTCCCTCAGCCCAGCAGAGCCAGTGGGTGGGTCATTACACTGTCGCACTCATTACAAGTTGAGATGAAGCCTATTGAGGTGTGTTAGCATCCTCTGGAACACCGGGGGCTTTGGCAAGTCCTGTGGGTTGAGACAAGAACATTTCTAATTGTCAGCCCCAGAATGAGAGTGGAAGCAGTGAGAGGAGGGGCAATCCCTGTGGGAGAGCTTGGGGTTTTCACTCCACTGAAAGACTTTGAGATGTGAGTGAGTGGCTGAGCAGCCCCTGGGACCTGCCTTTGTCTTGCCTCCTGCTCTCTCTGCTCTGAGACACATGGGGAGAATGTGAGGTTCTGGTCTGGTAACTGCAGTTTGGAATCCAAGTGTGCCTTTCTGCTCTGCTGCCTTCAAAAGTGTGTAACATCTGGATGTCAGTGTGTGCAGGAATGGACTGACACAGGCTGAAGGAATTGAGCTTGCTCAGCTTGGTGAGGAGAAGGCTCAGGGGAGACCTCAGAGTAGCTTCTCAATACCTGAAGGGAGCCTACAGAAAAGCAGGGGTGGGAGGACTAGAAATAATGCATGTAAATTGGAAGGGGGGGAGATTCAGGCTAGACATAAGAAAGAAATTCTTTACAGTGAGGGTAGTGAAACACTGGAAGAGGCTGCTCAGAGAAGTTGTGGATGCCCCCCTCTCTGGAGGTGTTTAAGGCCAGGCTGGATGAGGCACTGAGCAGCCTGATGTAGTGGGAGTGTCCCTGCCCATGGCAGGAGGGTTGGAACTCGATGATCTTTAAGGTCCCTATTCTATATTCTATGATTCTGTAAGCTCATTCTCTAGAAAGCCACCTGAGAGCCCAGAGTAGATGGCAATATCTGTCCCGTGTGCAGGACATGCTGTAGCAGGATGTGACTCTCCCTGCTCTGTACCCAGGCCCGAGGGCAGTGGGGTCACTGCTCCCTGTGGGAAGGGAGCCCAGCAAGGGACTGAGCTCACCTGTAGTGGAAGGAAGTGCACTCAGCATCAGGCCTTCTCATGGTAGCACCACCCTAATTAAGGATTCTCAGAAAGGTAATGTATCATTTAGCTGATGTGGAGAAGCCCTGGATTTATTCAGATCAATGGCAAAAATCCCGTTGACTTGAAAGGGAATTGCATCTTTCATTTATGGCTTTCATGGAAGAGCCTTGGAAGTGGAAAGAAAAGGAGAGCGTGTCTCTGAACTGTTGCTTTCTTCTCATATTCTATCTGTATTTTATCCATAAAACCTATAGAAGATGGGAATATTTGTTAGCCCCTAAATTTGTAGCTTGCCAGACACCAAACTTCTTGAAACTGGCTTAAAAATGCCAGAGTTTAGTTTAGGGGTGGGTAGCCAGGGGACTCTGGTGCATTCTGGCAGAGATATTAAAGGTGAAGGGTTGGCTCATTTTTGATTGCAAAGGCGGGTGCTGAAGGGAGTGGAACAAACCCAAAGTATTAGAAAATCAGAGAGGTCTGTCTTTCATATAAGGTCACTTGTGCTCTGCATTTTGGTGCCCCAGCTACACCCTCAGCCTGAGGCATCACCTCCTGGTCTATTGCACAGCTAGTGCCAGGCTGTCTGGGCGACAGTGGCCAGGCAGAGGTGTGTTGGCAGAGCCTGGTGGCACATCTGCATTCACCACACACACAGAGAAATGTTGTATTATTGAGAATCCCCCTGCATTTGACACAGAGATTGAAGTCCCAGTATAGAGTTGCGCATCAAAGATAAGGGGGAAGAGCAGGCAGCATGCAAATGCTCTTCCCAAAGAGAATAAAGCCCTTTTGAAGGCAGCGGAAACTGTCAAAAGTTAAATTAAAAATTAAAAATCCATTCTGTGTGCTGCAAAACCACCGGGCTGCCTGACAGCCCCACAGCAGGAGCTGTAAAACCCCTCCGGTGCTCGGGTGGGTACCCACGGCAGTCGGGCTCCCTCCCGGCACGGCTGCTGGTGTCAGCGCAGACCGGCAGAACTGGGCTCGTGGTGTGAGGGTTGTACAGAATTTCTGACAACGGGCTGCTCCTGCTGGTCACTCACATGGAGATGGGGAGGGCCTTGGGTGTGCTGTGTGCCCAGCAACCTCTTACGTCTGGTGGATTTAGGTCTTAGCATCTGGAGGTGGGGTAAAGTGGAGGAATTGGTGGTGTTTGGGGTGGATTTCGAAGCCCTGAAATACCAGAGGGCAACAGAGAGGCTGTTCACGAGGAGGATGCAGTGAGGGACGTTTCTGAGCGGCTTTGGTGGCTTTTCCTCACCTCCCCGGGCAAAAATGAGCCCTGCGGTAGTGAGGGACGGTACCAATGAAGGCCGGTGCCTCTGCCGTGGCGAGCCATTTCCCACCTCATGGCTCACGGAGCCGGGAGATGCCGATGGCGCTGCTGCTGCGGGTACTCACAGCCCGACGTTGGGCTCCGCTCACGCACCGGGACACGCTCCGTGTTTTCCTGTGCCCAGCGGGTCCGTGGGCGCCGGGAAACACGTCGGGAGCTCCGCGGGGCAAAGAGTCGGCGTTGTTGCGATCGGCGATAGCGGTGCGGACACCGCGAGACACGGTCCCATCGCGGCCCCGTCCCCGTCCCCTCCGTCACTCTGTGCGGCACTCGGCAGCGGGACTCGGCGACCCCGGCCGTGCCCCGCCGGCTGCTGTCCCCCAGAACCGCAACCCCCGCAGGAGACGGGCACCTACGGGCGCCGAGATGGAGCGGGGACCTTCGTCCCGAGGCACCGGCTGAGGCGGAGCGGAGCGGGGCCGGAGGAAGCGGAAAAGGGGAGAGCGGGACCTGGGACGGGGGTTGCGGATCTGTGGGGGCGCGGGACCGGGAGTTGGAGGCGTTTGCGGGTGTGGAGAAGCAGGAGCGGAACCGGAGGGAGCAGGGAAGGGAAAAGCTGGACCAGGGCCGGAGGTTGCAGGTCTGGTGGGTAGCGGGGCCGGGGGTTGCGGGTCTGTGGGAGAACGGGACCGGAGGCAGCAGGGAAGGGAAGAGCGGGACCAGCGTTTGCGGGTTTGTGTGGGGTAGCGGTGCCGGGGTTTGCCGGTCTGTGGGGGAGCGTAGAAGGGCAGAGCGGGACCGGGGCCGGGGGAGAGCGGTGCCGAGAGTTGNTTGTGGGGGTGTGTGTGTGGAGCCGGTCGGGGCGTGGCGGGAGATGCGGCGGCAGCGAACCAGCGTGCTCGGTGGCGGCCCCCCCGCGGCGTCCGCGCTGCTTATAAAGGCCGGTGTCGGTGGCAGGAGCGGGACGGGGCGTGTGGCGGCGGGGTGAGGGACTGCCGGCGGGATGCTGCGTGCGGTGGCCGGGCTGCTGCTGGCCGTGCTGGCGGGCTGGCGAGGGACGGAGGCGGCGGAGAGCCCGGCGGGCAGTCGCTTTGTCTGCACGTCGCTGCCGCTGGAGGCGGCGGGAGCGGGCTGCCCNAATTTTAACGCGCGGGCTGCCCGCTGCCCCCCGTGCCCATGCGGGGTGGGGGGCTGCCCCCCGAGGAGGAGCTGAGGGCCACGGTGCTGCAGCTGCGGGAGACCGTCCTGCAGCAGAAGGAGACGATCGGGAGCCAGCGGGAGGCCATCCGGGAGCTCACCGGCAAGCTCGGCCGCTGCGAGGGCGCCGACGGCAAATCCGCCGCGGGCACCTGGAAGAAGGAGGCGGGCAAGGGCAAGGACACCATGGGAGACCTGCCCAGGGACCCGGCGCTGGTCATCGAGCAGCTGAGCCGCACCATGCAGGCGCTCAAGGACCGCCTCGAGAGCCTGGAGGTGTGCGGGGGCGGGCGGAGGGGCTGGTGGGGGGACCGCAGCCGGTGTCCCCCGGCCTCCGGAGGTGTTCCCGGCCTCTGGAGGTGTCCCCCGGCCTCTGGAGGTGACCCCCAAACTGCTCTGGTCTCCCTCAGCGTTTGTCCGCTCGCTTTTGGGGACAAAAATACCGGATGGTTCCTGTGTGAGCGCCTTCTCCCGCTGCGGGGGCGGGCGGACGGGCGGACGGGGGGATTACGGCTTTCCTGCTTGTCACCGGCTTAGTTTCTGTATTAATTTGCCTAAATCTCTGCCAGGGAATGTGACTTCTTGGGGTTTGAGCTATGAAGCTGACGTGTCGGGCAGCGGGAGCTCGGCATATGGTGCTGCTGAGCGGGGCGGTGTGACGGAGAGACCGTGCCGGGCAGATGGGGAGGGTGATGCGTTTGGAATAGAATAACCCAATTCCCTGTGGCTGGGGAAAGAAGGGGGCTTGCTCCCAGCCCACCAAGAGGTGATTTCCTTTGGACGCCACCTTGATGGACTGGTGCTATTGGAAATATTCTGGGTGGCTTTGCATTTGTAATGATCCTTTTAACCGCTCTTGCTGCCTTTTTGAGGGGTATTTCCCAGGGCAGTAGGAGAGAAGCACCACAGAATAGTAAGGTGGGAGGAACCGTTGGTTTCTTCATATCCTTGGAGATACTGGTGTTGCTGGAGAGAGTCTGGCGTTGGATTTGTTTGCAGCTTAAAGAAAAGTACTTTCACAAGCTAATACTTAGAGTTGATCTCAAGGAGATCAGACTTCTTTACTCCGCATATTCAAAACTGAGCAAACTCTCATTAGGTAAAGTTGCTTTTGATGTAGCTTGGTTTTTATTTCAAAAGAAATAGCAATTCTCTCTTCGAGGTTGGCAATGACACTCGAGTGAGTACAGTGAGAACTGACTAATGTGCCACATGTGCCTGTGCTAATGGAGTGCATCAGACCTGCCTCCCAGCATCGATTTTATTGGACTTAAATGTACCAGGACTCCTCCACATGAGACACGGGAGGCCTCTAACAAGTGCCCTTTTGTTTCAGGGCGTGTTTAGCCGCAGCACTGATAAAAGCCCTGAACATGACAAGTGCTAAAAAGCAGTGCCTCTCTTGTGCTTGCTGGGGACTGGGTGATCTTGCTCCTCTTTCCCTTTGGCTCAGGAGTGTCTCTGCAATTCACGGTTCGTGGTTTAGAAATGACAACCTCTCTTTTCCCCCCTTGTTTTCCCCAAAGCACCAGCTGCGAGCCAACGTGTCATATGCGCCTCTGCCTCACGACCTGCGGGAGATGCTCCAGCGCAGGCTGGGGGAGCTGGAACGACAGCTCCTCACCAAAGTGGCTGAGCTGGAGGATGAAAAGTCTCTGCTTCACAACGAGACATCAGCCCATCGCCAGAAGACAGAGACAGCCTTGAATGCCTTGCTGGAAAGAGTGTCTGAGCTGGAGAAAGGTAACGCCAGCAGGGAATAAACTCTTCTCAGAGCCTGCTTTCTCTCCCTCTCTGCTGGGGGATGTCCCTGGGTTGGGATCAGCTGCACAAACAGGTTTACAGGGTGCTAAAGTCCACCCTATCCTCTGAGTGAAACACTGGAAGAGGCTGTGGATGCCTCCTCTATCCCTGGAGGTGTTTAAGGCCAGGCTGGATGAAGCATTGAGCAACCTGGTCTAGTGGGAGGTGTCCCTGCCCCATGGCAGGGGATTTGGAACTAGATGATCTTTAAGGTCTCTTCCAACCCAAACCATTCTATGATTCTCTCTGCTGGTGGGTTTTGTTTGCTCCCTCCTATGCAGGAGGCTAAATGTGGGCTTTGAGGGAAAGGCATTTAGGATGCTGGACTAAATAGGAGGTGACAATGCTAGTACTTGGATTCCCTTTTGTCACAGGCCTCCACCTTGACAAGCCCCCGCTGGCTGCTGCTCTTCTGTCTGGCGTAGGATGTGGTTAGGATGAAACCCTTGGTGTTTGTGGGATGGAAAGATCCATAAGGAGGAGAGTGGAGATAGGAAGGTGTGGGGGGGTTGGAACTTGATGGTCTTTAAGGTCGCTTCCAACACAAAGTATTCTATGATTTTATGACATCAGTGTTGTGTAAATGCTTAGATGATGTCAAGTACACATCTAAGTAGAGCTGCCTTGCTTTGTTTGTAGTAAAAATGGTAAGGGCTAAATTTAGTTAGCACAAATGGCATTGTAAGGAATGGTGTTCTCTGCCAGAACCATTTCCTTCTGCTGGTTCTTTCCTTGGGTACCCTGAGCTGTTTCCTGTCCCAAGTAGAGAGAGGTCAGAGTTTACAGCAAGTTACACTTAGTGCCTGTGGGGAAGTCTTATTTATTCAGATACTTAGATAATTATTACTGAGATCTCTCTGCTTGAGTAGAGTCTTATTTATTTGATTTGCAAATGCCTGTGGAAATGAGCTGAAAACACAGCCAATCTCTCTGCACTGACTGCACCTGTGGAGTGGGTTGTGTGGGACTGGAGTACCAGTAAGTGTCACTGCTCAGTCTTTAAGTGATCACTGAGGTGAAGGGGCTCTCTGCTTAAAAGCAGCTTAATGGGCAAAGCTTTCACAAGGGTGCAAACATTGGGATCTCGTGGACTTTAAAATGCAGCCTAATGGACCCATTTGTGCACATTTTATTTTTTTCATTTAAAAAGCGTGAAGGAGGGGAAAAAGGGAGAATAAGAAAGATTGTATTGGCTCTATGTCCCCTGAGAGCCAAGATAAAGCCTAAATTGCAGCTGAGGTTCAGCAGAATTAGTGGCATTTCAGTGTCTTGTGTGGAAAGTGTTGATAGTCCTTGTCTCTGGAAGATGTGACTCATATCAGCAAGTCATCAGAAAGAGAAATGGAGTGGTGGGAGAAGAGGAATGTGTAATTTAGGTTAAAAATAACCTGTTCCCACCTTTGGGGGTTTTTTTGTGTGGGGAGAGAGTGCTGTCTTGAGTCTGCAGGGGAGTGAAGGATTTGGGCCAGGAACCAAGAGAAGGCAGTAGCTGTGTGACTGGCTCTTAGAGCAGCTCAGCTTCCCTGCTTCCTGCACTGTGTCCCTTTTATCATCCAGCAGATTGGTTCAACCAGCCCTGTAGAGGCTGCTCAGTTAGCCCTGACCCTGGGTGATGTTTACCTTAGAATAATTCAGTCTTTGCTCTGTAAGTTCCCCCCATGGCAGACACAAGCATCAGACAGGCTTCTTCTTCCACCCCCTCGTTCTGGGACAAATGCAGTCAAGCCACCCATTGGTTCTGAGAATGGCAAGGGAGAGAAAGCCAGTGTGTTAAAAATTATGTGAGAATTGTGAAATCTTTGGTGACAGCAGCTCTTCATTTGCATTGGAGTGTGCAGCTTGGCAGGGGGATTCTATATATTTGGGGAATGTGAGTAAAAGGAAATGGGAAGGTACTTAGAAGAACAGGGTGCTGAAAGGTTGGGGGTGAGTTCTACAGAACTGAAGGGTTTAATCATGTGGCCCAATGTGGAATTCCTCTCTATTCAAATCTAGAAGATTCAAATCTAGATGTAAGCATCTACACTGATCTGTACACAAACCATCAGAGTTCTGCACCTTCAGGAAGCTGGCAGCAGCTCCCCAGCTAGCAGCAGGAGGGAAAGAAATATTGCTTTTGATAATTCTATGATTTGAAGCACTGTGATGGTTTAATAATGAGAAAAACCTGAGAATACATGTTTAGCAGTAGTAAATATACTTGAAACCATTTTGGATTGTTTGAGATAGGCATGCCTCCAGCCATCAGCTGAGCAATGAAGGGAGGAAGTATCTAACAGTCTTGTTAGTTTTGCTCCTCACTTGGAGGAAAGTAGATGGCACTACAACTGAGTAATTTTAGTGAGTTGTATAAGAACTGGTTGTGTTTGTTTTCCTCCAAGTGAGGAGCAAAACTGAGTAATTTTAGTGAAGTGTGTAAGAACTGGTTGTGTTCCTGTGCTGCAGAACCAGCCTTCAGTAGCACCTCTCGCCACAGAATTTTTAGGGATTGAAATTGCAAAGATTGTCAGCATCAGCTACTGTTTCTTACCCTGAGTGACCCCCCCACCCTCTTCCCCTACTGCCACCACCCAGGCAGCAGCGCATTTAAGTCTCCGGATGAGTTCAAGGTGTCCCTCCCCCTGCGCACCAACTACCTGTATGGGAAGCTGAAGAAGAGCCTTCCCGAGCTCTACGCCTTCACCATCTGCCTGTGGCTGAGGTCCAGCGCCTCCCCCGGCATCGGGACCCCCTTCTCCTACGCCGTGCCCGGCCAGGCCAACGAAATTGTCCTCATTGAATGGGGGAATAACCCCATTGAGCTGCTCATTAACGATAAGGTGAGAACTCAATTACTCTCTCTCCGTAATCGAGTCGTAACCCTTGGTACTCGGCTGGTGACTCTCTCTCTCTGCTGTCCTCTTATTTTCTTGATTTTTTTTTTTTCTTTGTTGCAAATTCATAGAAGTACTGGGAATAAAGAGAATTTGTAGCTGTATTTGTGTGTTGTGACAACTGTTTTATGAAACAGACAACATTTGAGACCACACTATCACAAAAACAGTGAGATGCAAGCCCCTTGCAGTATTTCTGTCTTCCTAACCCTGGAAGTTCAGCTGTGTTAAAATGAAATTTTAAGAAGAAGGCAGAGCATGTAATTGAGGCTGATGTTTTATGAAACAAATGTTTTTATGAACCAGACAACATTTGAGACCACACTATTGCAAAAAACGGGTTCAGCCGTGTTAAATTGAAATTTTAAGAAGAAGACAGAGCATGTAATTGAGGCTGATGTTTTATGAAACAAATGTTTTTATGAACCAGACAACATTTGAAACCACACTATCACAAAAACCAGTGAGATCTTAGCCTGTTGCAGTATAATGTCTTCCTAACCCTGGAAGTTCAGCTGTATCAAAATGAAATTTTAAGAAGACAGAGCATGTAATTGTGGCTGATGTTATGCTTAATGTGTGAACACCAACTTAAATAAGCTTTTACAAACTTTAGGTAAAAAAAGCAACAATTGCCCCACTTTAATTAATCATTTCTGACATTAATACTTTCTGACACACTTCAGAATGAGGGGTGATGAAAATAAGACCTTGTAACTTGGGGTTAAAACAGATTATAATTTTTTTTCTCCCCACCTTGGGTGGGGACTGACTGCTGAGGTCAGAGTCATCTCTTTCTCAAAGTCTTGTCTTGCCTTGGTAGCCCTGCTTGGCAACATGTGCTGTTCTGTGGCTGTTGTAGGTTGCCCAGCTGCCCCTCTTTGTCAGTGATGGAAAATGGCATCACATCTGCATAACTTGGACAACCAGAGATGGGATGTGGGAGGCATTTCAGGATGGAGAGAAGCTTGGCACCGGGGAGAACCTTGCTCCTTGGCACCCCATTAAACCCGGAGGAGTCTTGATCCTGGGGCAAGAGCAGGTGAGTGAATGACATTGTGTTCTGGGACTTGGGGTGGGGGGGAGGAATGAAAAAATCTAAACTCACTGAACAAGCAGCAGTTGTGAGATTTCTCTGTGCCAGACCCTTGGTCCTGTTGTATACCCAGTTCTCACTCAGCAGAGCAGATGCTCCAGCTCAGAAGCAAGTGGCTGTATCTTCTCTGTAACTCTCTTGTGCTGTTTGCCTGTACTATGCTTGGGTCTGTCCTGGGCCAGCAGTTTCATGTAGGATCACACAAAATATGTGATTTTTTTGGTCCTTGAGTGGGCAAACACTTCTAGGCCTATCCAGCAGCAGCCTGATGTGGTCATTAGGTATGACCAGAAGCTGCCTTTGCACTGAGATGCAGCAATCCTGCCTTATAGGCAAACATCTGGTCAAGGGCTGTGATTGCAGTTCATTCTGCAGCCATAAAGCTTTTGGAGTGA
The DNA here is from genome assembly GCA_013400935.1 of Turnix velox. Classification (NCBI taxonomy): domain Eukaryota; kingdom Metazoa; phylum Chordata; class Aves; order Charadriiformes; family Turnicidae; genus Turnix; species Turnix velox. The sequence goes on along the minus strand of VZTY01012853.1, from coordinate 46,482 downwards.
TCTTGCACATCTCTGCGGTTCCTCTTGTGCCAGACTTGCTAAATGGCTCCTTAATTTGCCTCCTGTTCTCCTGCTTGTGGGCAGGGTTTGTTCTGCATGGCCTTGGTGTGCTCCATCCAGTCACTGCTCTTGGTGTTGAATTGCTTTGACACTTCCCAAGGGAGCTTTTACCTCTTCCACCTTGCTCCAAACTGCTCTTGTGGCAGCTGTGACCTGGCTCTGTCCCTCTTTGCAGTGAGGATGGGGAGAGGGGGGTGGTGGTGTCTCTGCTCACTGACTTCTCATCTCATCCTGCCTCTTGTGTGCCCAAAGGACACAGTTGGAGGAAGATTTGATGCAACTCAAGCCTTTGTTGGGGAGCTGAGCCAGTTCAATATATGGGACAGGGTCTTGAAGGCCGAAGACATCTCGAACATCGCCAACTGCTCTGCCAACATGCCTGGCAACATCATTCCCTGGGTGGACAACAACGTGGATGTCTTTGGAGGTGCCACCAAATGGCCTGTGGAGACGTGTGAGGAGAGGCTGCTGGATCTATAGCTGCAGCCTCCCCCGTTCAAGTGCCCTCTTTGTAGGACAATCTTTGCAACCTAAAGCACTTGTTTGTTTTTTTTTCTTTCTGCCCTTCCCCGGTCTCAACTCCTCAAAAGAGTAAGGGAATTGGGTAAACTGCCTGAGAGCAGGGATGGCTGCTGGTCTGGGGCATTGAGCCCGCGGGTGGAAGAGGGACTTTTGGCTGCAGCAGCCTCTGCTTTCTCATGGCCTCATCCTAAACCTGTGAGGCTGAGTGCAGTGGGGCTGCCCTGCCAGGAGGTGAACTGCCCAGCCAGGGCTGCCCCCACCCCGGCGGGTTCCTTCCCTCTGAATCAAAGCCATTCTTTTCTAGCCCTTTGTAAAGAAATCACCCTCTTACACCGCGGGGGTGAGGCTGCGGGTGTGGGCAGAGCAGACACACACCTCGGGGCGAGGCTCCTGCTTTTTCATTAGCAGGTTACAAACCCTCGCTGGAGGCTGCGGGATCGGCAGGGGCTGCACCAGAGACTGTCCCGGGGGCTGTGTCCCGGAGCTGCCACCTCGGGTCTCTGTCCCGGGGATTCTGTCCCGGAGCTCTGCCCCGGGGTCTCTGTCCCGGAGCCACCACCTCGAGGGGTCTTTGTCCCGGGGCCGCCACCTCGGGACCTCCGTCCCGGGGGCTCTGTCCCCGGGTCTCTGTCCCGCAGCTGCCGTCTTGGGGGCTCTGTCCGGAGGTCTCTGTCCCGGAGCCACCGCTTCAGGATCTCTGTCCCGGGGCTGCCACCTCGAGGGCTCTGTCCCGGGGATTCTGTCCCGCAGCCGCCGTCTTGGGGGCTCTGTCCCGCGGGCTCGGTCCCGGGGCCACCACCTGGAGGGGTCTGTATCCCGGGGTCTGCGTCCAGGGGCCGCCACCTCGAGGGCTCTGTGCCGGGATCTGTGTCCCTGGGTCTGTGTCCCTGGGTGTGTGTCGCGCACACGGGTGGGAGCCGCTGTGTATTTGCTGTTGGCCGAGTGTCCCCAGTTCCCAAACTTTTCTCCGTGGTTTCTCTCGCTTCAGTCCACGTCTTTGTTTCTTTTTTTTTCTTTTTTTTTTCTTTTTTGTTTCTTGAATATACGAGCTGTGATGAAGTGAATTCCCGTTTCGTTTTGCTTTGAAAGGGCCTTTTAACGAGCAAGTGCCAAAGTTGAGTTGCTGCTTGCTGAGAATCCCTGTTTCTTCCCAACCCTTGTCCCTTGTTTCCCCCCCCCCAGCGCTGCTGTGTCCTGTGCTGCTCTGTTGGAGGTGTGCTCTTTTCTCAGCTCTGCTCACTCTTCTCTAAGCACTGGGCTGACTTCTCCATCTTTTTTTTTTGTTTGTTTTTCAACATTTCCTCTTGATATTTTGCAAACTGTTTCTGTTCCTTGGCATTGGTATGAGTACTTGGTTTGTGGCTCGCAGGTAGCAAATGCACTGGACTGGGAAAGAGTTACTACTTTTTGCTATTTAAAAGAAAAAAGGCTTCAAGGGGGGGTGGGAAAGAGGAGGGGTAATTTATAAAGCTAAATATAATTTTATTTTTCATATGTTTGAATTGTAAGAACAATATGGTGACTGTCCCATTTGTAGGATGAAGTTGCATATTTCCATTAATATGTAGTACGCTGTTCTTGAAAAGAGAATTCTTATAATGAACTTTTAATTAAAATGCACTGTAAAATGAGTCTCCTGACTTGTTCATGGTCACACCAGACCCTCGATGTTCTCTTCCATCCTGGCTGTGAGCACAGAGCTGTCCCTGTGGCCAGAAGTGCAGGGCTGTGGGGAGTTGCCTGGATTCCTGAAGTGTCTTAAGCCACTGTCCCCAGTGTCTCCAGGGATGGGGCTTCCACACATCCCATTCCAGTGTCTCACCACCCTCACAGGGAAGAACTTCTTCCTCGTGTCTCATCCAACCCTGCTCTCCTCCAGTTTCAAACCACCGCCCCTCCCCAGCTTTCCTGTAGCCCCTTTGGGGGGTTCTTTGGGGTTTCTATGAAGCATCACACAACTCCATTTCAAATGTTCCCATTCTCACAGGCCTTAAAATAGCCCCACACCTCCCAGCAGTCCTTCCCCTGCCCTAAGAAAAAAAAACAACAAAATGACCAAATACACTCATTATCCAAAGAGTGTACCTTCCCTGTGAGCAGGGGGAAGGTAGAACTCTCATCCCTTGTGCTGGAGACCAGCAGTGGGGTCACTTCTCTGGCCAATCCATCTTTTTTATCAACTCTTTTTAGAGGAAGCCAAATTGTGCTGAGGCTGCCCTGCCAGGGACCAGCTTTCCTGGCTCTGGCTCTGTCTGGGGGGGGTGGTGGTGATGATGGTGATGATGATGCTGCTGGTTTGGACCCTCCTGCAGGGCTGTGGTGTGGCCACAGGTGAGCAGTGGGGACTGATGAGCAGCAGCTCAGCTACTGCTCAGTGTGGAAATGCAGGCTGTAAATGGGGTCTTTTTGAGGTATGCTGTGGTGTTTGGGGGTGCTCAGCCTGTGGAGCCTGACCTGGAGCTGGAGGGGGCTTTTTTTTTCTGCAGCTGTTCAACTTGTTCAACTTGGGCTCTGGTTTTGGGGATGGGTTTTTTGCTGGTTACACAACCGAAATGGTGGGGGCTTTGGGGGAGGGTTTGGTTTGTTTTTCAGATGCTGGTTCTTCTTTAAAGGCCAGTGCTAAGGAGTGTGTATTCAATTGAAAAGTGATTTGGTTTGGGTTTTTTCTTTACTACAGATATTCTTCTTTTGAGCCATAGTACCTTTCTTCTTTAAAAAGCAAAGGCACGTATTGATTTCTGTACCTTTATCTTGAGATAAAAAGCTGTGGCTGTTATTGTGCTGCTCCAACACTCTGGGAGTCACGTGCTGTGTGGTGCCTGTGGAAGCAGATGGCAAAACAGGAGTAAATATTGCCATATCCCAGCAGCCACAGCCCTGGCTTCCCAGCCTGCTCACGGGGCTCAGAGGCAGCCCAGGGCTGGCTGAGCTCACTGACAGCCTGGGCTTCTAGAAAATTTCCTTTTCCACGGCAGAGAGAGCCTGGGCTCTCCAGAGCAGGGTGGGGGTCCCTGAGTTGCTCCCCTGGGAGCTGGGAAAGGTCCAGGGCTTGGAGAGGGCTCTGCTCCTTTTTTTTTTTGCTCTTGTCTCTGTACCCACTCAATGCATCTCATGGCACTTGGTATTTTTTAATCCAGGTTAATTTCTACCAAGACAAGTCTTTGGCCATTAGGAATGTTGTATAAAATGCAACAAAATGTTGTATAAAATGTATAAATTATAAAATATATAATTCCTTCGGTGTTTGCTTGGAGGCTTTATCTCTGGGTTCACTTCTGGTGCTGAGGGGAGGAGGATCCCTGGGGATGGGAGACAGACAGACAGACCTTCTCTGGGTGGTGCTGCCTCCTTAGGATGGTTGGTTTAGCTCTCAGGGGTGTGAGGAAGGCACAGAAATCCTTCCAGCAAAGCCCTGCCCTTATTTTGAGACACTTCTGTGTTCAAGTCCATGAGCCTCCTGGGAGAGCAGGTTCCTGAGATTCCAGGGAACTTTCAAGAGAACATTTTAGGGTGTGCACAAAGGGAAGGCTGGACCTTGACAATGTGGCTGGTCTGCTTGTGGGACTTTAATGATACGTGACTTTTATGGAGCTAAAAATCTACTGGAAAGAATGGAATTAGTTGTCCTCCTGGCTGTGGCTGTTTCTAAAGGGCTGTGCTAAGAAAAGTAGAAATTTGGACAAGGAGCAGGAGGGTCTGTCCCCCCATGTGGGGCTTTTGCAGAGTTTCAAAGGCTGAGCCTCCCTGGTGGCCTCATGCCTCTGAGAGAAATTGCTTTATTTATTATTAGAGACTTTTTGGACATCTCATCTGAGGTGGCTCCTGGCGGGGCTGTCCCTGGGTGCCCCCACCATGCTGAGGTCCCTGCTGCTCTCCGGGGCCACTGGGTGCACTGCTGAAGCTTGTGTGTGGCTTCTGCTCCTCTTCTGCTCTGACACACCTTGGCAGGGCTGGTTTCACATCCCAAAGCTCTTCCCACCAGCCCTCCTGAGAGGGCTGATGCCTCAGGAAGTGGCTGTTTCTTAGGAGGGGTTGGGTGGGTTTTAAGGTACTAGATGACATTCTCTTACTTTCAAAACACTTGAACCAGGTTGTGAGTAGGTGGAAGGGACTGGGTAGGCTGGACTATCTGCACACACAGGGAGTGTGCTCTCACCTCTGGGACAAAAGGAAACTGCTTTGAGGGCAACCTCCAGTGCTGAGTGAGTGGGGAGCATCAATAGCGAGGCAGGGGCTTTATAGCAGTCCTTTTCTCCTTAGAGCTGCTGCCTTTTGGGCACAGCTTCTTCCTCCATTTTCTGCTTCCTTGATGGCAGATGAGAAATGGCTGATAAGCACATCAAATAAAATCCAGATGTGCACTGGCATAGCTTCTTCTTTTTCCCATTAAAGTAAGCTGTTTGTTAGTTACTGTATGGAGTGTGCATCCTCCTAAGAGATCAAATTATTTATGGCAGTGCATTAATTAGCTTTTTCAAGGCTTCTGAGGTCTTAGAGATGCTTTCTTCCCCCAGGGATGACTGCAGTAGGTAAATACCTCTCTGCAGAAAGTATTCGTGTCAGTGGGGAACATCTGTGGGTGTCTGCTTTGGTGTGGTGGCCTCCTGGGGGCTCTGGTCAAGTGGGGAGGGGGACCTGCAGGGAAGGGGATCAGAACCTGCTGGTTGGGTAACTGGTGGCCACGGGTTTCCAGGCAATTTGGGGGTTTCCAGAGCTTGTTTAGGCAGAGTTTTATCTTTGTCTGTGCTGCCACCTCGGTTCAGAGGTCTCAGTGGCACCCTCTGCCATCAGGGCTCTCTCTGGTCTTGGTACCTGGCAGCTCTGACTCTGCTCGTGTGTCCCCCCCCCAGCAGCTCCTTTGCTTTCTCCAGTGGCTTCTGCTTTTTCCTGTGAGCCAAGCTGTGTGTGTTCCACCTCTTGAGTTTGTGTGTGTGTGTGTTGGTGAATGTGTATTGGAGCTGAGACGTGCTGCCATGGTTACTGGGGCACCACTGACTGCACAGGTCAGCAGGGAACAGCTTCTGGGGGAGTGTTTGGGACAGAAAAGCAGCTCTTGCTTCTCACTTCCACTCCTGGTACATCACTTTGAACAAGTTACAGGGAGGAGAACGTCTCTTTCATTTTTTTTCCCCCTACACTTGGGACCTGAAAGAAACATGAGAGAAGTGTTGCCTTGATGTGAATCCCCAAAGTGATGGTGGCTGTGGATGGGAACAGAAACCCCTGTGGCTGTTGGGGGAATGGCCCTGGGGCCATGTCTGTATGTGTGGGGCAGCCTGGGAGGGAGGGAGAAGGGACCAGAGCATCTTTTGCAAGAGCAGAGGGTTCCTCAGCCCTGTCAGGGACCAGCACATGGGGCTCTGTGGGCTCCAGGGGGCTGCAGGCACTCAGGACACCAACCCTACAAGCCCTGGGGTGTGATCTTGAGGCCTCAGGTGCTGGGTGGCAGCAGCTCATGGTGGGGGACTGGAGATTTTGGGGTGATGAGGAGAGAATGCTGAGGAGGGCTGGAGCCATGACTTTGATGTCCTGACTGTGAGCAGACCTGTAAGCTCAGTGGGCAGCTGGTGGTGTATAGGTCCCAGAAGCTGAGTGAGGTTTGTGCTGCCCACAGGTGGAAGAGGGGAAAAGGTCCCTCTTTGGGATGCCAGCAATAGTGCTTGCTCCTGACCCTGAAAAGGTGAATGTGACTCAGTCCCCTCTGCTGGTGGCACGAAAGGCAGCGTCCCCATAGACTGCAATGGCAGACAAACAAGTGTTTGAGACGAGCCTGAGCATGTTGGTAGAGAGGAAACAAGAAATCTGGTGTGACACTAAAGCTATTTTTACAAACACAAGCTGGAGTGGTTGCTCTGAAGCACTGCAGTCTGTTAGCTCCGTATTTCATTTTATTTAATTTAATTTTTTTTTCAAATTTCCACTCAGTATTTTAGAGGACATGGTGGGAAGATGAGCCTCTATTGATGGTTTGTGTGTTTGAGGAGGGGGCATGCTGCCCTTTGCTGGGCTAAAAGGACATCCCCACCAAAAAACCAGCAGCACCCTTCTCATACAGCAGGACTTCTGTACCTGAGAATTTATATGGAGCCATTTCAGAAAGCAGAAGGTGGTTGATTTATTGTTTTAAGCAGAATATTAACTTTGCTTCTTCTCTCCTTGGTAGTTTCTGTGGAAACAGGATGGAGTTTGGCTTCTACCCAGCAGATCTCGGGACAGCCTCATCATGGGGGTGTATTTGGGGTTTCTCTGTCCCCTCAACCTCTCTCCCCCTGCCCTCGGGGACAAGTGTCACCCTCTCTGAAGGTGGTGACTGAAGATAAGAACAGTCTGTGTTTGTTGTGATAAGGAACAGCCAAATCTTAGTGACAGCTCCTCATTTTTCACCAAAAGTTGGTTGGTCATTCACGTGCTTGTTTTCCCGTTGGAGGATGCAAACCCCAGTGAAGTTCATTGAGCCTGGGGAGGGGGGACAGATCTCTTTATGGGTTTTTTTTTGCCCTGTTCCTTGTCACAGACTGAATGAAAGGCCAAGGTGAAGACGGGTTGCTGCAGAAACCCTTGTCAGACTTGGAAGTGGTTCCTGGGCACTTATGGGGCTCTGTGAGCAGTAAAGCTTCTCCTGATATTATTTTCTTTTTTGTCTTTTTGGTGGTGTTGACAAATGATTCTTCACTGGCAGAAAAGCCCAGCCAGAGCTAGCTGGGGGATGTGCAGGCAGGGGCTGGCTGTGCCAGAATCATGGCCAGGGCTTGAGAACCATCATCAGCTTTACTGGAGGTTGGATACAGGCTCCTGCTCACTGGAGTTGTGCAACACACTGCTTCACATTTCTTTTTGACTTTTAACACTGGTGACAACATATAAATGGTGTGTGTGGAGGGGCTGCAGACAGATAGCACTGGGCTCTGGAGCTCCCTCACACCCCTTGTGTCAGCAGCAATCTGCTTACAGCAGCTCTTTGCTTCTACTCCCTGCTCTCAGCAGCCTTCCAGACATTATTAAAACGTTTTTGTGTGCTTTTGGGCTTTGAAAAAAAAAAACAAAACACATTCAAAACAAACCTGCAGAAATCTTTGTTTAACTGAATGTTTAACCTCTCTGAGCAGCTCATGATGGACGTGGTGTAAGGAGGTGGGTGAGTTCCAAACGTGACTTTGTGGAGTATCAGGACTGGGAAGGGGGGGCTCAGAGAACCTGGAGAAAGCCCTGTGATGTGTTGCACTGTCAGTGGGAGCTGTGTGAAGGTGCTGTGTTTGCTGAGGCACAGCCCATCCCTGCAGGTGGAACATTCCTGGTTCACTGGCCCAGACACTGACAGCTCCTCAGCCGAGACCATCGCTGCAGAATGCAATTACATGTTGAGCCTTGCCCCAGTTGGGAATTGCTGTAATATTTTGAACCTCAGAAAGAGTAGTGTGACCCAACAACGTGGCTGCAGCAAGAATTATTGGTGCTGCTTTGTCCTGGCTTTGAGCCACCCCCAGTCCTGTTGATGTCCAGGAATTGATGGTGGTGGAAAAGCTTCCTGATCCCATCACATTTGCATCACTTTGCTGCTCTGGAATGGTTGGGAGCACTTGTTAAACTCTAAATTAGCAGGCAGAGGAGAACACAAGGTGGATGTGGCATTGCTGGCACTGAAATTCTCTCCTGAATTCGGGGGGGGGGCGGGGGGGGGGAAGAAATAGAAGTCCACG
>VZTY01012853.1:11127-31542 GCA_013400935.1 Turnix velox | reverse complement strand
TTGGTGACATTCCCCCTCTACCCCCCCCCAGAATGGCTGCTGCCCCCTCCCTGTGTGAAACAGCTCCTCTTAGTGTAAAGCTGATAAAATTTTGAGAGGTTTCTTGTACTTACAGCTGCAGCTGAGCAGATTAAACATTACATAATGTGCCTCTCAGGGGCTCTGCATGATTAATGAATGCTTACAAAGTGCTCTGTTAAATATGACATGGTACTAATGGGGCTCTCCTACAAGAGAAACTGAGGAGGCGGCAGTAGAAATTGTCTTCCCCAAAAGGACCTTCTCAACAGGTTTTTTTTTTTCCCTGAAGCTTCCACTGAATGAAGAGAAATAAACAGTGAATGATAGGTGCTATAAAGGAAAAATACCAGACTTCTCTTCTTGTGCTGGGAGAGGGATTCAGAGCTGCTGAGGAATCACCCATAAAGTCATAGGGAATTCAGAAGTGTCAGCATGTGGAGACCAGGAATTTAACTGGCAGCTTCTCCCTGCCACAGGCAGAAAGAAGGGAGAGGGGCTGAAGTTAGAAGGTCCAATGAGCACTGCTGCCACAGCTCAGCTTTGAATTACTTTGGTTTTGCTTCAATTTATTTTTGTTTTGCATTGACAAATGTTTTCAGCTGAAACTTTGGCTTCCAAATTTGTCTTCAACAAAAAAATCCTTGGTGGGGCTGGCTGCTGCAGGCCAGCATAGAGATGGTGGCTTTCCTTCCTGACAGCTGAAGGTTTGCACTTTGTATTTGATGGCTCATTTAAACCCCGGAAATCCTATTATTGGTGTTACACCTGCCTGTCTCTGCCTCCTCCCAGAGAGACTTCTCTTGCTATTGAGAGGAAAAATCAATAGAGATTCATGTTTTATGTCTTCCTGATACTTCCTGGCTATGGCTGTCACTGAGGGCAACAAGGGATGGGCTGAGCAGAGGGACAGCAGACTGAGCGGAGATCCCTTAAGGATTTAAAAAATTGTCCCTCTCCATGTGGATTTCCAGGTCTTACCCTCTTTCTTCCAATGAATTCCCATTACTGCTCTATTTTTTTCCATCTGCTTTGCATTTTGATCATGTTTGGCTTTGTTTTTCAAATGTATTTTCTCTTTCTTGGCCAGTGCCTGTGTCCCCCCAAGGCCCTGCAGCAGAGACTGCTGTCACCCCACACAGGGCTGGTGGCAATGGGAGCAACTGAAAATCAGGAATTGTGGTGTTGATGCTTCTAAAGTGAAAAAAAGCCTTTATATGCTTTGTGTGAAGGCATTAACAGCTGCTGGTGGGTGGGGTGGGTTTTGTGTTCTCTGGTCAAGAGAGTAACTAGAGGAGCAATGGAGTGGCTGAGCAGGGGAGGGATGGATGGATGGATGGATGGATGGATGGATGGATGGATGGATGGAGAGATGGAGAGCAGGGCAGGCATGCATGGATGGATGGATGAAGAGTAGGGGAGTGATGGATGGATGGATGGATGGATGGATGGATGGATGGATGGATGGATGGAGAGCAGGGGCTGGTGGCCAGGGTGAGTTGCTGCAGGGAGCTAGTGAGTAGCTGGGCTGCATGGACAGGGTTTTCCTACGGATTAATTGCAGGCTATGGCGTGAGTGGTTGATGCTGTAAGTTTCCATGTTCTTGAGAAGTAAAAAAATTAAGGAAAAACACATCAGAAAGAGACAAAGGCAGTACTCCACCTGGGAGAAAGCCAGGAGCAAAAGCTGGGAGCTCCTGGTGGGAATGGCAGGCTTTTGGGTTTCTAAGCAGAAAACACTCCTGTGTGTGCTGAGGAACCAGCCTTGTCTGTTTCTCTTCTTATTTGTTTTCTTTGCCCCAAAGAAACACTTGGTTTATCTCAGCAAGTTGTCTCTCTGGCCTCCCTCTCCATGGGCACCCCCTTGGGAGGAGAGGACAAGCACCACAGTGACATCTGCAATGGTTTTCTCTTGTATTTCCACACGTCACAGCTTAGACCAGGACCAGGAGGGTGTTTATGGCTGGATTCAAAGCCTTTCTGACCAAAGGAGGTGTTGGGCTGTTGGATGGTAGTTGGAGGTGAGGCTGACCCTGGTCAGTGGACTGGACCAGTAGGCACATTAAAAAATGAGGCTCTGGATCATATCAGGGGGATTATTTTAGTGATTCTGCTCAAAAATAGATGTGAGGATTTCTAGGCTGAGGATGCAAAGTGTCCCTGCAGGGAGAAGAAAACCCTCAAAGGACTTTTTGTTCCTGTTTGTTCATTAGTGGGGAAAATTGTTGTTTGGACACATATAATAATGATTTTTTTAGAGCAGCCCTTTTTGAGTTTCAGTTTTTGATTTTTCTAGAACCTAACATCAAACCACATTGGTTCTCCTCAGGATTTTCATCCAAACTGCACTTAATGTTCTTTAAATCTTGCTTCCTAAAACACAGACGTGAATTTATCCAAGAGAGAAATATTTCATAATTGTGATTTTAAAATGAAAAAGCAACCAGGACAGGATTCAAAATGTCTTTAAATTGAGGAATTTGGTGTTGTCTGTTTAGAAAGGAGAGTATTTAAGTGATAAGGTCTCAGTTTCCCCTAGTAAAACCCCTGGCAGGTAGGTGATGGAACTTCAGGGATTCTCAAGGTCCTTGTGACACACAGCTGCTGATGGAGAAACATATTTTGGCAATGGGTGGAGGATCTGTGAGCTCTAAAAACCAGAGAGAGGTTTTAATCCTTTACAAATCCTGAAGCCAGGCTCTGGTGGAGATAGCTCTTTAGGAGATGCCTCAGTTCAGGAGTCTGAGTATGTTTGGATATTCAGAATGGGTTCCAGCTGGAAGGAGAAGGGTGTAAAAGGGTGTCTCCAGAAAGTACACTTTGGCTGAAATAAAATTTTGGGAGGTGTCTCTGCCCATGGCAGGGGGGTTGGAGCTAGATGATCTTTTAAGGTCCCTTCCAACCCAAACCATTCTATGATTCTCTTTTCCTATGTTGAGATCTGTCTTGGCTGATATATCAGCTGTGGCCATGTCCTGGTATCAGTGGGGTTGTGGCAGTTTGTGGGGACACAGAGCACCAGGGAAAGCTTTTCTTTTGTGTGATTTCTCTTGGTTGTTATTTATATGATGTTCTATTGCTGTGATTTCTCTTCCCCTGGCAGTGGCAGGACTCCAAAACAAGCCAGAGATGCCTAAAGCTGGGGGTAAAACTCTCAGAGTGATCTCTTGTCTTGTGATCCCAGCAATGAAAGGGAGACAAAGAGCTGCTGTCACCTGACAGCTGGGAGATTTTTCTTTAGAATAAGGAAAATGGTGTCACCCTTAAAGGAACTGCTCCTTGCCCAGGAGAAGGAGGTAGGACAGGACAACTCTCATGTGTCCTTCTCTGTCCTTTCCTTAGGAGTGGAAAGGAAAAGAAGCTGCTGCTCCACGGCCATTATACACCCTCATAGTTTAACTGCACAAAGTTCCCTTCACCACATGTTTCAACCCACCTCCACAGCAGGGTTTCAGGGCAGAGAGCTTCAGGAGACTGGTGGGAACTGGAAGGAAGAATGAGAGCAGGGATTTTGTAGGTAATGGCTTTGTTTGAAAAGCCAACAAATGTCACGTTACAAAAATACTCTATTTCTTCCCCTTCTGCTCTTGCCTATGCCTGTATTTCCCAAAAGCAGTGAGCTTGGGCTGTGTCTCCATCCCTAAGGGCAGGCAGGCAAAGGCTTCACTGCTGCAGAGATGCTCGTTGTCCTGCCTGTACATGGAGATGCTGAATCCCCCCTCCTCACTCTATGGTATTTAGGTCTGAGTGAAGGACATGTTGAATTTTTGCATGAATTTTTGGCATCCTGTCTTGAAGCATGTCTGTTGGAGCAGGGAAAGTAGTCTGTGTTCCCAGTGGTGCCTCCTCACGTGGCCTGGACCCACTGGTGTGCTGTGAGGAGCCTTCTCAGAGGTGTGGAATCTTGTGTTTTCTTTGTTTCACAGAGGGAGCAGAGAGGAGGTGGGAGAGAAAAAGCAGGCTTTTAAAGCAGCTAAAAATGACAATCAGCAAGCGAATTTTTAAAAAAATCCCCACAAAAAACTTAGCATTTTTAAAACTGTGACTTTATAAGGCTGCCTCGTGACTCTGGGGGAGGGTCTGACTCATGGGATTTGCATACTACGGGTTGGCTTGGATGGAGAACCAGCCTCTACTCTTCTTCTGGAGGGTGTCCTTCTGCTGGGGGGGAAGGCAGGGAGCAGAGGAGGGCTCTGACTCAGGACCATGAGTCACCCCAGCAGCTGCCTTTGGGCAGAGGGTCTGCCCTCAGGGAACACTTTCTCCAGCAGAGAGCTGGAGAAACCTTTTGCTGTCTCAGAGGGGTGGGAAATGAAGGGAGAGTGTTGTGATCCCTTTCCCATGGGCTGGTGTTAGTGAACTCCAACCTCAAGGTGCTTCACTGCCCCATGAGAAGGCACACAGGGGGTCTGCACATGGAGGGGGATGTAAGGAGTGACCATCACCTGGGCTTGAGCTTCTTCTTATAAAGCATCTCTCAGTCCTGTCTGAGCCATTGGGCAGTTGGCCTTGCTCTTGTGGATTGTTTTGATGTGAAATCTAGTTTATTTCTTAGTTTGGAGTTCAGCCTGGTAGTGGATTACTGGGTTAAAATACTTGATTTAAGCTTTCAACGAGCAAATGAGCCTCCCTGTATTTGTGAATGGAAAAAGTGAAGGTTTCTGTTGGTGTGATCTGAGGGAGAGGGGAACAAAAAGCAATGAAAAAGGCACCAAATATTTACAGTTGAGGAAAAGAGAAATAGCAGCATCTCAAATGGCATTCACAGCAACTGAAGATAAGAAAAAAGGGCTGCAAGAACATGAAAGTAGTTGTCTTTGCCTGCCTGTAGCAGATATTTATAGACAAAGCAGTTTAAACTGAAAATTCAGTTTGAATATATCCTGGGCACAGGCTCCATGGGCTGCAGATGGGCAGCTCCATAGTCTCTTTAAATCCTTTGCCAAAACTTAATAGTATCCAAATAAACAACAGCCTGGTCCTATACAGTAACAACTTTAGAATCAGTGCAGTAAAGGCAGACTTCACCATTAACTGTTTTTCTCCCCCAGACTCTGAAAACAGGAGGGCTTTGCTGATGGATGGCTGGCCATCACTCTGGTGTCCTGAGGCTCACCCTGCTCTGCTTTGACCCTCAAGTGGCTTAGATTTGGCCCTGGAGTGAAATCAGCTTTTATAGGCAATATTAAGTTTTGCCTTTGAATGGAGAGAAGCTGGGGCGACAGTTCCTGAGGGGCTGTGGGTGCCACAGGCACTGGGATGAGCCCTGTGATGAGCCATTCAAATGCCATATTGTACCCAGTTACAGCCTCCCATCTCTCTCTTCCCAGGCTGGGATGGGCAAGTCAGAAAATGCTCTAAAGGAAAATACGTTGTTGAGGGACCAAGTTGAAGTTTTAAGGACCAAGGGAATTTCCCAGTGGGTTTTGCAGGGTGGCAGCTGGGTGTTGGGGAGGTGATGGTTGGCTTGCAGGAGGAGAGCAGTCCCAGTCCCAAGGATGAAACCCCTCCCAAGGGTGTCACAGCAGGTCCACAACAAACTGGCTGCTGCTCCTCAGATGAGCCAGGTTTGAAACCAGGCTCCCCCACACTCCTCTTTCCAGTAAGCCCAGTAGGGAGACTGGGGAAATAGGAGGTAGGGAAGGTCTGGCAAGGTCTACTCCTCTCAGATGAGGGATGATTCTTGGCCCCAGTGTGCATTGTGCAGAGTCATTGTGTACTTTGGCTGGGGATTTTTTGTCATTTTACAGCTTTGTAAAGTTTTTTTATTAAATATTATACCTTGGTTCCTGTGGGAGAGCATGTGCTGCCCCAGGGCTGCTCTGCCTTGACCCCCTGCAGAGCCTCAGCCCATGGCTGGTGGGTGTCTTGTGGCCCCTCAGCTCCCCCCCCAGTGCCACAGCTCACACAGAGCTTAGAGGAATTGGGCTGGATTTGCTCCAGGAGAGCTGGCAGAATAATTTGATCTGAAATAGCATCATTATGGCCTCTCATGGCACAGCTTATGGGATGCAATGCTTAATTTTAAAGAGCTGAACGCAGAGCTAAGTAGGAAAAGGGTTTTCCTGTCCCAGAATCTTGTTGTGATTCTAACCCTTATTATTCATCTTTGGTTAGACCCCTTCAAGGGCTTTTCTGGAAGCACTGGTGAGCAGTGGCAGAGGGGGGAGATGTTGCCAAGCAGGAAAATGCTGGGGTGAGGCTCAGATGCCCTGGTCCCAGGCTGTCCTTGGCCCCCTGATGCCCAACCCAGTTTGTCATCACAGTGTTGACTGCTCAGACTTCACCATCCCACTTGAATCCCTGACTCATCCGGGATGAAATAAATATTTCCTGCTGGAGATGTATAAAACCTGCTGCGGTCCTGCTGAAGCAGGGAGCTGATGTGTGTGAGGGAGGTCAAAACCTTCCTCAAGCCCTATGGAAAATGCACATCAGCTCCCTCTTTGCTGCCCCCTGCCAATAGGAACTGATTGTTGGCAATTACAGGTCACTGCCCATAGCAGGGGGGTTGGAACTTGATGATCTTTAAGATCCCTTCCAACCCAAACTATTCTATAATTCAGGGTAACTTTAGTGCTCCTTGCAGCTGTAATTTATGACCATTTTGTGCTGGTTAATGCAGGAATGGAGAGCTGAAACACCAGCTTGAACATTTATGGAGGCAGTACATCTTTGCCAGCACTTCTTAAGTGGAAAGAGAATGCTGTTTAAAGAGCAATAGGGTGGCAGTTCAGTGGGAAGGAGTGTGTGGAAGCTGTCGATGCCTTCTGCAAAATCTGTGCCTGCCACAAAGTGGCAGAATTACTCATTGGCCAGGTCCATGCTCTGGTGGGGAGTGAAACGTGGCTGTTGGTGATCCTCCAGCACTGACAAGGAATTATTGTCCAGAAAACTGGCACGTTGGCTGAGAATATTTGGTTCCTGGGAAGGAGCATTTGGGGGTTCAGCTTTGCCTCCCTGCATTTAGCCCCAGCTGAGGGAGAGGACTGGAGGCAGGTGAGCAAAGAGCAGAGAGTGGCTGCTGCTGTCACAGGCTGGAGGAGATGTCCCAGAGCTCAGCTCCCCTCTCCTGCCAGCTCTGACAATTACAACTACAAATGGCTTTGCCCAGGATCTCATTTCCTCCTCCTGACTGACAGCCCCGTGCTGTTCCAGGCAGGAATCCACTCAGCCTGGCAAAGGGAAGGGTTCCCACTCAAGTTGTGGGAGGCAGGAGCTGCAGGAAAGGATTTGTGTCTCTGCTCCCTTTTGCCCCACTTACCATAAAAATAGCTAATGAAAAAAAAAAGAGCAGGATGTTTTTAATGAAGTCTTGTGGCAAAAGAGCAAAATGAATCTGGAAGATTATCTTCCCACTATAGCTTTTATTGACACTTAATTTTTTTTCAAAGACATTGAATCACTACGCGCTGATTGTTTAATATTAAAGTTTAAGAATATATTAAAATTTAATGAAAATGTCTTAAATAGCAAGCTGAGGAGCCAACACTGTCTAATTCTTTTTGTGTCTGATGCATCTACAGCTGAAATCTCTGTAATTCTTTCCCAGTCTTTAATAGACAGTGGAGCAGGCTTTCAAAGGAGCCTTTCTGTTTACTAAAGGTCAGACACATTTGTAATGAAAATTCCATTCATCCAGATGCATTTACATTGTGAAAACAGCCCACTGCTCCAGGGTGGATTTTCCTCTCATCCCTCCTGCAAAAAAACCCCCAAACACTCCTGAACAGAGTGAGGCTAATGCTTCTCATGGCTCTTGAAGGTCAATCCATCCTATAACAGCCCTGAGGGCTGGACAAGGGACAAGCATTGATGCTGGTTTGAAATAATCCACTGAAGCTGGGACTTGTTTTTGCTGTGGAATGAGCCTGGTGCTGGAGAACCTGTTAGAGAAAGGTTTACTGGTGGGTTATTTGCTTTGAGGGGCAGAAGCTGCCTGGCCTTGGCTCTGCTGGTGTCTACAGGATCAGTTAATTATTGTGGCTGTTCCTCAGAAATGAGTTTTAGTTTCAAGACATGCTCCTCGCCTCCCCCTCCAACTGCTCCCTTGCCCCCCCATGCTGTGGGATGGGACTGTGCTGGGTGCCCCAAGTGGGAATTTGGGCACCTCAAAGCTGTGGGAGATGCTGCTCTGACCAAAGGTTGTGATGGTGCCCGTAGAGCTCTGAGGCTGTTTGTTTGAATGCTCTGGCTCTTGAATGGCTCTCCTCCCCCTCTAGAGAAATATTTGTTATGCATTTGTAGTCTGAGGCACAGCCATCTGCTAATGCAGGGAGGGAGACACAATAAAGGAGCTTTATATCGTTTTAGGTTCCGTTGCTTTGGGTTCTATTTTTGCTGCAGCAGCAGCAGCCGAGAGACTGTGTCTGGGAGTGGAGGTGACTGCAGGGAAGTGCTGAAGACTGGAGTTAGAGGCAGCAGAGAGGAGAGAATTGCCAATTGCTGTTGTCCTGGAGGTGGTTTGGAAGCTCCCCTTCCCTCACGTGAGAGCCTGAGGATGCTTTTAGTCTGTCATTGTGCAGTCTGTGCAGAGAGGTCTGTTTGAATGGTCCATACTCGCACCTCTCTGACCAACAGAGCCTTTAATTGCAGTCCCTGAGAGGGCTCTCACACTTCTTTGTCTCCTGGCACAGGCACACTTGTATCCATGGGAAATAAAGAAACAGAGCACCCCAATAACAGGGTGTGTGGGTGAAACTCCAGCTCTCCAGAGGTTTTGGTTTCTTTGCCACCTTTCTGTAGCCCTGTACTTCCCTCTTCCTATTGCACAGCAGTTAATGATCAGACAGTGAGTGGTTAATTAGGCTTTGGTAAGCTGGCTCAGTGTCTGTAATACCTCTCTGCTCACAATTAATAAGGAGGAGTATCCCATGTTATTATATAATGTTGTTTAAATATCCATGTCCATGACCAACACCAGCTAAAGATGGTGATTTAGGGTATTACCTCCGTGGGAGGAAGGATCTTCCTGGAATTACACACAACGATTTGGCATCAGCAACATTAAGATCATAGCAGGTGAATTTGCAATGATTTTTTTTTTTAACAAATGGTCTATTTGTTCTTTTAACCAATGCATTTTACAGCAGGGAAATAAATAGCTGGGATTTAGAGCTCACGTTGAGGGAAAAATCTCTGGTCATAGAAAATGCTCCATTATTGTGTACTTGAGATGCGTCTGGATGCTCCCAGTCAGTGTGTCTGATAAAGTCAGGGCATAGGTGTATAATCACTGTGGAACCAAAGAGCAGGAGGGTGCTGGGATGGGAGGCACAGTGACCCTCTGCTGTTAGGAGATCATTCCTTCAGGTACCATCACAGACCTGATGGAAAAGCTGGGGAAGGAAATGTACAGTGCTGACTTTGGCAGAAGGATGCTGTGCTGGCAGTCTGAGACATCCCAGCATGGTTCTGCTCTCCTCTTGTTTACCTCCCTCTCCTGCTTCCTGTGGAGGTCTTCCAGAGCATCCTCAGATGCAGGTGTTGAATTGTGAGAGCCAGGTTCTTCTCTCATTTCTCCATCCTTGGTGTGGACCCTTGGTGCCTTCTGAAGGAAGTGGAGGTGTTTGTGGCCCGTGGGGATCCTCCCACCCCAGTCTCTGTCTTCAGTGCTGGAAACATGCTCTCTGCCTGGCTGGAGATCACCCACAGCCTTGGAACCCACCTGAGCATCTCCTACTCAGTGCCAGATGTTTTCACATCCACTCTTCTGCTCTTGTTATTTGGGATCTTCCTGGGGGAGTTCTCAGCCTTTCTGCTGTAGGTGGTTTTGGGGTTTTTTTGTGGCATTAATGACACTGGAAGTGGTCAGGGAGAAGGAAAGGAGGCTTCAGTTCTGCTGGAGCTTTGCCAAATTGGTTCATCATCATTAATCTTCCAATGTTATTTCCCCTCCCTTAAAGCTTCCTGGTTCATTATTTCCACAAAATAGAGAGGAACCCTTTGTTCAGCAACAAGGGAATTGGTGTCTGTCAAGGCAGCAGCTTTCTGCTCCAAATTCCACATCTAATTTTGCAGAAAAATATTGTCAGCAAATTGCTTGAGGTATTGCAGTGAAACACAGGGCTTGTGTTCCCAGCAAACATTCCAGCTATTATGTAAATCTTTGCAGGGCTGTATTACCAGGAAAATAAATAAATAGACTGACTGGAGAATACACCTGAAAAGGGGGGATGTGATGGGCACAGGGAAGAGCTGGCCAGTGACAGGGAGAAACAATCAGCTGTTTGCTTAAATGAGGCTTCCATTTCATTACAGAGAGAATTTAGCTTTATTCATGAATTATTGAAAAATAACTTGAACAAAAGAATGATTTCTCTGTGTGTGTGATGTGTGCTGGCCAAGCAGCAAGTGTGTGCTGGTAGCCCTGGTGTTGTGCTCCTGCCAAGGTGTGGAGCTCCCTCTTTGGTTCCCCAGCTCTGGGCCCCCAAAGGGTGTGCTGGGACCCACAGTAGCTGTGGAGCAGCTTTTCTGCCACTCCTGTTTTCTCCAGCTTCTGTGGCCATATCTCTGCTCCAAACATTGCTGCATCTCTTGCAATTGACATTATACTTAGAAACTGGGTTGTCATGTTCTAGCTTTCTGAACTGTTTGTCTTCAGTTCCTCTGGAATGTTGCACAGACCCCTGGAAAGACCAGGATCTAGGAAAGAAAAACAAAAAAACAAACCAAAACAAACCAAACCAAACAAAAAAAACCCCCAAAAAACCCTCTGAGCATCACTTCTGAATAACCAAAGTTCCAAAAACACTAGTTTCTGAGCCTCACTTGGGTTCTTCTCCAATCCAATTCTTTTTTAGTGGATGGGGCCCAAAGAGCCTGGTGCCCCAAGGACCTCGATGTCCCAGCACAGCTCCAAAGTGCTGTCCCTCACCCCACTGATGGTCACGTCTTTGCCTGTAGCTGTGTAAGGTGAGAGCAGGGCAGAAACACTCCTCTCAGCTCAGCACAATAACCTAGAGTTTTTTCTAAGTGAAAGCAAAAGCAGGTGGTGCTGGGGAGCTGCTCAGGTGAGTGCCAGCTCTAATGCTGCTGGCAGGGACTTGCTCTCCCCACTCTGGGGTTCAAGATGGGAGCTCCCATCTGGGGTCAGATATCTCAGTGCACACTGGGAGATGTGACCTTGTGAGATGGAGACTCATCATCACAATTTGGGGTTCAGTTCTATCTTCTTGCCTACTAGTCACTGAGAGTGACACCTTTTTCTAGTCAGTGCTTGTCCTACCTGAATCTGGGAAATGTGGTGAGAGAGAAGAGTGAGGGTTTAAAACTACTGTACTTCATGGGTCTTGTATAAGTCTCATGGATTTTACTCAAATCTCATAATTGTTTTCAGCAGGTCTGCTTAACAAGTGTTGGTCTGGAATGCCTCAGGGTAATTGATGCTATTTCTTAGGTGGCTTTGGCAGTTCTGCATGATTTCTTTCTAAAAGAAATAATCAAGGGCTAAGTTGTTATTTTAGCACACATAATGATGTATTCCAGGAATTGGGGTGGTAGAAACTTGGGAAATAAGTTGAGAGAAATTTCTTGTAAGATGAAAGTAGTCGTGATTGAAGGATCCCAGATGCCTTTCTGACTAATGGAATAGAAATAAGAAATATCACATGGCCAGAACCTGCTCATTTTCAGTGATAGAAGGGAGTGAAGATGGCTGAAAGGAAACATCTAGTTCCCTTCTCTGTCCCTGGTCAATAGGGACCAGGTGAGGCAGGTGCTCAGGGGGATGCTGGAATGTTTTCCTGGGGTCTGATGCACTGAATTGGAGCAACTCTCCCCCCATTTCAAACCCCAGGGATGTTACAGGGAGACTCTCATTAACCCCTGAGGATTCTGCATTAGCTCAGTGGGTGAAATTCTGGCTCCTTTGAAGTTGCTGCTGAAGCTTCCATTAACCTGTGCCGGGGACTTCATTTATTTTGCAAGAGGAATGTTCCCAGCATAAAACATATGATGGTGGCCTGATAAATATAAAGCAATTTTATGCTATTCATTTAGGACTAGGCAGCACTGCCAATTAGTGTGAGGTCTGAATACAGAAAGAAGCTGATGTAATGATGTGAAAAGGCGTGCTGGGGGATCCAGCAGAGGTGGGGTCTGTGTGTCTCACTGCAGGGGAAAGGCAGCAGCTCTCAAACAAGGTTGAGGTCATTCTAATGGCAGTTAAAACCCTTTTCCCCTCTGTCTGCTCCTATCCATTGCAATCTGGAGCTTCAGCTGCCTCACAGCCTGCTTCTTTCTCTGCTCTTTGCAAAGTCTAAACTGACCATGTTTTGTAGGGTTTCACTGTGAAACCTGTAAATTCTGGCTATTCCCTGTGCCTGAGTCATCTATTGTTAAAACCTGGGAGAAAGAGAAGATGTCTGAGGTTTTAACGGGGCTCTAGGGCTGTCTAACAGGGCTGTCTGCCCTCTAACTGCCAACCCTCTTTGCTAGTCCAGGTCCACAGAGAGGGCTCCTCTCCAGCCTGCTTTGGGCTGGAGGTTTTCACCCTCTTGCCCAACGGAGCAGTTAAAAAAAAAAACCAAAAAGAATCTGGGACAAAATCAAAGAGATATGACCATCCCCTGGAAAAGGAGAGTCCTCAAGTACCTCTTCGAGTGCTGTAGGAAGAAAATTGTCTTTAAAAGTTCAGGAAGTGCAATGGCATGAGTGGAGGAATGGGGTCCAGGTTGGGACTGTGTGCCTTGAGCCCAGAGATCCCACAGGGAAGGGATGAGAAGGCACCAAGAGTGCTGAAGATCAATTTCCTTTTGAGAGAGGAAAAACCAAAATGAAGTACTGGTATCACAACAGAAAATGTATTGAGGGCTGTAAAATATCACAAAGCAAATAGAAAAACTTCCTAAGATGAGTCTAGAGGGTGTCTGAGTTATGAGTGTGTGAGCTGCTTGGTGCTGCAGGGAAACAGCAGCAGAAATATTCCAAATGCCTTTTCAACTGCATTTGATTAGTTTTCTTAATGGAGAAAATTATATTTCATCTACAGAATTGAATTGGAAAGAAAAAACCCAAAACAAACAACAACAAACCAATAAAAATAGCCAGGCCTGAGCAATGAGTGGTTTCTGCTGTGAAAAGTGTGTCCAGAGGAGGAGATTTTTCATGAGCCTGCAAAGTGTGGGTGTTCCCAAATACCTAAATAGGAAAAAATCAGTGGAGCATTTGCTGTTCAAAGGGGCACAAAGCAGTGTTTGTTGGGGAAGGCAGAGGGCAGGCTCTGGAGATGCCCCAGAGAGGGGTGAGGAGACCTGGGCTCTGTGACCCCTGTGGTGGGAGGCAATGATGGAGCAGCTCTGCATCCTGTGGGGACAGTGGCTGAGAGCAAAGGGCTCCAAGAGAGCACCTTCTGTAGAGCACAAGCAATTGTGTCACCTCATGGCAGGCTTTGTCCTGTTTTCACATCGTTTCGAACAGATGAAGGCACTCAACAGGAAAGTCACCAACTGCCTGTTCCTTAAAGCTGATGAGTTATCTCCCTGCCTGAACTGGAGCCTCTAACTCCTCCCCATGTGTCTGATAGATCCACAAATGAAAATACGGGTTCCCTCCTGTCTCAGCTTCTGCTCCGAACTGTCACCAGTATCCTCAATAGTACTTTAAATTTTTAAAAGTTTTTTTTCCCTGACCCAGAGGTATAAGCCCCCAAGTCTCCCTGGATCTCCTCTGGCTTTTGTCAGGGTTCATAGACTCATCTTTCTGAGCCAGCATTGATTTTTGTTACTCATCTGATCACAATTAACCTTTTTAACAGAAGAAAGAGTGAGTGAACACTTTGCTCAGCACCTCATTGAGAGGTTCTTTGCTGCTGTGCAGCACTGACTTCCTTTGACCTTCCTCTTCTCTTGGTTCTTCCACCCTCCTGTTCACAGCATCTTTGTCTTTCTCCCCCTTTGCAGGCTGTAGCAGTGCTTGGACACACTCTCAGAAATTAGATGAGCAATTTGTGTGTTTCCTGATGCCTCTTGAAAGGGCTCAAAGTCTTTGAAATGCTCTGCAAATGCTCTGGCTGCAGGCTCAGCCGTGCTCTGCCACGAGATCTCCCACATTAACATTTAGGAGGAAAAAAAAAGCTGAAGATCAAATAGTGTTTGATTACTCCTTTGTGCAATATTTGCTGTCATGTTTAGGGTAACTGCAACAATAACTTGCAGGGCCAGTAGTGAGGGACTTACCCTTTCCTGGGTTTCTAAACAATATTTATCATTCAGAAGAGATACATTTCATACCTTGAATATAAATTAGATTTTCCTAAGACAGTATCCTAGTGAGCAGACACATGAAAATTAAAGGCAGTGCCATTTTTTGTGTTGAGCTGCCTGTGAAGAGAGGTTTTAGGGTTTTTTTTTGGTTTTTTTTTTTCCTTTAACCAACTGTTTTCAAAGCTGTGAGACCCACTGATGTGGCCACTGAAAGCTGGCAGTGCCCAAATCCTAATGAACCTGTTGTACCTCCCTCCTGTTAATGAGAAGTCTCTTTCTCCTAAGCAGAAATATAGATGAGGGTACAATGGAATTGTATTTACCTCTTTCTGAAGTGGGTTTTGAAGCGTTCCCTCACTTTTCCTTGCCTGACTGGGGACTCCAAACTCCTGAACTCATCCTCTATTTGTTTGCTGCAGTGGGTCTGTCCTTCAGGTGGGCATTTTAAAGTAAGATTATTAGTACAAAAAATGCTGGGGTTTATTTAGATACAGCTTCTCCTTCCCTTCAGCAGCCTGTTCTCAGTTTCTCTGTGGTGCACCTAACACCACATATGCTCACACTTAAATCTTCTGTGGGCTTTTTAAATAAAGGTGATGCTTGCAGGTGGAACTGCTGCAAAGTTCAGCCCTGCTCCGTTATCATTTCACAAGAACCAGAAAAACAGCTCATTTTTTTAACCCCTGTCAGTCTGTGATTTGTCTTTGTAAATACTGGAGACTGAAAAGGCTATTTAGGCAGGAAGGATGAGCAAATGGTTTAAATCAGCTGCCTTGGCAAGGCCCTGGCAGCCCTGCTGGCTAACTGGGCTCTAGGGCTGGCTAACTGGGCTGTGTAGGGCTGGTTGTCCTCTATAACTGGGCTGTGTGAGCCTGGTTGTCTTCTATAACTGGGCTCTAGGGCTGTCTAACTGGGCTATGTGGGGCTGGTTGTCCTCTGGAACTGCCAACCCTCTTTGCAAGCCCAGGTCTACAGAGAGGGCTCCTCTCCAGCCTGGTTTGGGCTGGAGAATTTCACCCTCTTGCCCAACAGAACAGTAAAAATAAATTTAAAAAAAATCTGGGATGAAATCAAAGAGAAATGACCATTCCCTGAAAAAGGAGAGTCCTCAAGTACCTCTTTGAGTGCTGTTGGAAGGCTGATGGCTTTGGGTAAGACAAACCCTTGTGCTCTTCCCCCTGCTTGGTGACACTTAGTGCTTGAGATAGGAGCCATGCCCTGGTGAGATGTCACTTCTGTCTCTTGGATGAGTGGGAGCAGTGGGCAGGAGGCATCATCCTCCCCAGCTGATGAAAGATGAGTTAAAAAGGGAGGTGTAATTACAGACAGGGCAGGTATGTGACACAGGGTCCTGCCATGACCCTCCCTGTCCTGTGACAGGATGGGACAGGGCAGCTCTGTGCAGTTGCACCACCATGTTCGGATTATCTGAGGGACAAAGGTGCTCTTTGCAGCAAATAAGTGAGAAAAAATATCCACAAAGAAGGTCTACTAATAATTTGTCACTCTCTCAACAGTCCTCTGCTGCTTCTGAGAAGTGCACACCAGAGAGGGAAGGAGTAAAAACCTGCTGCAAACTTGTGACAGTCAGGGGCCTGGGAATAAAAAGAGTTTAATGAATTTGAGTATTGGGTTTTACTCAACTTCACAAAAACTTGAGGGGAATAGGCATGGGGAACTGCAAAAAAACACAACCAAGCCTCAAACCCACAAATAATAATCAAAGAAAAGAAAGATGAGGGGCGAGGAAGAGGTTTTCACAGCCCCAGGTGGAAACCCCACAGCCAGGGGTTTTTGCCAGGCTGCTGTACCCGTGGTGGGTGAGCTGGGAGGTGTCTCCAGATGTGGGGATCTCATCACTTCTACCAGTATTTAGTTGCGGTTCCTTCTCTTTTACCTCTTAGCAGTGTCTTTCTAGCAGAAATTTCTTATAAAATGAGGATTTTATTCCTCTTGGGGAGTGCGATGCAACACGTGGCTGTGTAGGACAGGAAGCAGCATCACACTGGAAATAATTGAAGAAACCATAAAGCACAGCTGATAATCCAAGTAAAGCAAGGAGATTTTTTTTTTTTTTTTCTCTGAGAGTTCATAGCTCAATTTTGCAAATTAGAAAGTAATTTGTAATGGTTATCCTGAACATCATGTGAATTAGTGCGAGTCCGCTGTAATTGGATATTTAAAAAAAACCCCAACCTATTAGCAAGTGAGGATGATCTCATAATTTACTAATAACTACTTGGAAAATAGAAGATCAGAATTTTATTTGGACTGTATTTTTTAAGCATTGCAGTGCCTTCAATTGCACCTGGGCTAGGAGAAGAGGCTTGGTGAAATTCCGATCCTGTTCTTTTTTCCTGTTCCCAAATGTCTCTGTATCAGCCCCACAGGATCCATGCAGTGTTCTGCTGGACAGGAGATGAATTCTGCTTCTTGCAGGCACAGTCTAGTGCTTTCACAATAAAATCATTCTTTTTCAGCCTGTCCTTGCACACATCACACTAGAATATTTTTAATTTCCATTTTAACAGGAGCGTAATTATTTTTTTTAATTTTATTTTCCATTTAGCAGTAACTGTTGGCAATAGAAATGAAATTTCATGAGTTTTTTTTTCAATCCTGTCCAAGGACACTTCTTGTTTTGTTCTGTTTTTTTCTATGAAGAGTGTTATGATAAGAGCAAACCCTTGTTTTTCCCTTTGCTGTTGCCTCGTAATGTCAAAGAGAGAAGAGATTTGGCTGCTGCATATTCATGAATTACTGGGGGAGACTGGATGAGGTTCTTGGCAGAGATTCTCTGTAACAGCTGAGCTGGTGACTTCTTGGCTAGTGCCAGGGGAATGTGGCCACCAGAGAGGTTGACACAGCAGGGTCATTGGTGCTGAGTGAGTCTTCTCTGTCACCTGGGACCAGGGTCAGTCCTTCCCTTCTGCTGGCTGAGAGCTGGAGTCTCTGGGTGGTGTAGGAAGGGGGGCCCTTCATGTGGTTGGAGACAGGGAGGGGAGAAGGTTGTGGAGCAGGAATGTCTGTGGGTGCTGAGAGGTGAGGACCAGCCCGTGTTCCTGTTTCTCATTTCCAGGCTCCTCTGCAGTGAGTTGCAGTGTCAAGCTGTTTGAGTTTTTGGCAGCCTGCTGAGGAAATTTGCCATCAGTGAGTAAGTGGCTCAGTGCAGGGCCTCTAGGAAATGCAGGCATGGAAAGAAGACCTTAAATTAATTCTTGTGCATCTGAAGGAAACTATTGATAGAATATGGGCAGAGTCTAAACACTAACTGGGGATGCAGGAGTAGGAATGTGGATGTGAGGACAGGTCTTCCCCAGGCTTTCAAACAGAGACTTGTGCTTCTGGTCTCATGTTGGTAACAGGGGCAGCTTCTCCCTTCCTCACAGCAGGAGCAGTTATCAGAGATGAAAGTATCTTTGTAGGCTGGTGTGAGCTCATTTCCTGCATGATAATATTTTAATTAGGCAGTTCATCGGGTGGTAACTAGATTTTTTTCAATTCTCCATTTTTTCTAAAAGCTTTTCACACTTTCTCCTAATTACATTAATTTCCTAGCGAAGGAATAAATCTCAATAGGTGGAGGAATTCATTCACCTGAAGTTCTGGGAGCTGGAAAATCTGTAGGAAACCCAGAAAGCAAGAGGCAGAAGATGAAATATTAATGGGCACTCGGCTGCTTCTTACGCAAGTTATTTGTGAAACAGAAAGTGGGTGATGCAGAGTGTGATGTGCAGAATTTTTAGTTGATCTTGCTTTTTCAAAGAGTGAAATATCAAATGTTTCATGTCATTGAAATACACAGTGCTGGGAAAATGCTTCAGGGTAACTTGAGACCCTGAAGAACCAAAATCATTCTTGATCAAGTGGAATATCAGTGGACCTAATGTTGAAACCAAGTATTGTTACCCCAGTGGTTACTGAACCTTTTTAGTGCTGAGGAAACTGGGGAGAGAAATCTCAGCAAGCAGATTCATCAGGAATCAACTGTGCTTCAGCTGCTCTTCACAAAAGAATAAAAATCCTCTGGAGATCCACAGACAACCATTAGCTTGAGGCTGTCCAAAGAGCTGGGTCTAACTCACTCTGGCCATAACTAGAATTGAATTAGTTCCTTCATTTGTTTTTCTAACCTTTTTAGTTCTAGTAATTTTTCTGAAAAATAAGGACTGTAGCTTTTCTTTTTTGTAGGTTGTGAGGGGGAGTGGAGAATGGGAGGACCTGGTAACAGGGCACCCAAACTAGAGCTGGATTGAAATGTTTTAGTAGCACTGTTTTTTCTCTTCTTCAAAAATATAGCTTGAGAGTGGGATGAGGACTGAATGTTAATTAGATGTGTTGATATTTGAGCAAGTATTCTGACAAGGAAAAAAACCCAACATAATATCAATCAATTTCTAATTTTCTTGATTTCGTGCACTTTATATTATTCCAAATATAACTTGTGATATACTTTGAACCCTTGGTAGTAGTAATGTAATAATAAAGTTTGACACTCTTGAAATATTTCTACTTGGTAGCAAATGATTTGATCAGAATTCTCATTCTGCAGGTAAATAAAAATAAAAAAATCTGACTTTTGTGTTCCAATTCAAAATGAAACCAGATTTTGAAATGGCAGCTCTTCCTGTGGAAAGATAATCTGCCTTTTCTCAGCAGATGTACGTCTGTTTTTATATAGTTTTGGTGGCACAAAGCTTGTGGCTGCCACTGACACTAATTGGAGGGGACAGGTGGTGGTGGCAGTGGGGAGGAAATCTCTCCAGGCTGGTGTAGAGTTGGTAGAGGACACATAGGGCTGGGGCTGGCTAAAAAATGCAGAAATATCACTTAGGTAAGAAACTGATCAGCCAGGATTGAATAAAACAAAACCCAAAAAACCAGAAACAGAAACACAGTGGGAACTAATAGGAAAAAGAAAAGACACTTTGTTTTCCTGAAATGTGACTCCAACCCCTAAAGGTCTGGGGCTGTCCCCAAACACCTAGAATCACAAAATAGTTTGGGTTGGAAGGGACCTTCAAGATCATCTAGTTCCAACCCCCCTGCCATGGGCAGGGACACCTCCCAACTAAGGAGCAATAGGGGCAGGAAAGGGAAAATGTGGTGGGATGGTCTGGAGGAGCTTCACATCACTGGTTATGGATGGGGGATTTATGTGTGTGTAGAAATGACTAAAACTCCATCTTAGAAGACAAATCTTTTTGTAGCACTAGGATAATTTCAGAGTTTGGGGATTAAAAAAAAAAAAGCAGATGGTCAACTGCCATTTCTTTAAATTCTGGGTGGGTTTCAGGAGCGAGGTGAGCAGCTGGAGCACAGACATCAGGGTGGGGAAAGCCTGGGGGATGCTGTAGTGCCTCTGCTCCAGAGCTGGAGATGGGAATATATTTTTTCTAGTAATATACAAGCTGTGGGCGAATAAATTTAAGGCAGCTGGATGGATTCCATTAACTTTGAGGATCCACTGGAGGTTTTGCTGAAGGAGGATGTGAACTGCTGAGGGTAAAACCAGTTTCCCAGTTTTGGTGGTGCTGCTGAGGCTGGATTCAGTGATCTATGCCTGTCAGTAAGAGTGACAGGGCTGTGCAGCTGGTTGCTGGTGGGGATCTGGAGTGATTTGAGTTTGCCAGGGCCAGTTTCCAGTTAGGATGGACCCTTTGAGCCTACATCCTATCCCTTCAGCTCCATGGGCTGAGACACAGCTAAGGCAGGGTGGAAGTGCTGTGTAGCACCTAGGCTGGGTGGGAGACACCCACTGTTCCCCAGAGATCCCAGCCAAAGAAGCTGCCCCATGGCCAGAGCCCACCCCTTGGCTTTGGCTGGAAGGGGTGATGTGGGATGGAGCCCTCTGAAGTGCTGAACTGCAGTTATTTCAGTGTGCAGTTATCACCCACAGCTCTGAAACCACCTTGTCACTGCCTCAGACAGTCATTGCCTTGTTAAAAACACTTCCTTTTTACATACTGCAAATGAGAAATTGATAGAAGAGAGACTGAGCAATATTGTCCCCAAAGCATAGCTGGCAGCTGGCCGTTCCTCAGGGGCACAGCTCCCAGCACCAGCTTCCTCTTGCAGATGGAAGAGATGATGATCTATCAGTGACTCACTGCAGGCTTTGCACTTTATCATAGCAAATGATCAAAAAGAAGAAAAAAAAAAAAAACCGAAAAAAAAAACATTTCCATGGGCC
>VZTY01012853.1:0-11089 GCA_013400935.1 Turnix velox | reverse complement strand
ATAGCAAATGATCAAAAAGAAGAAAAAAAAAAAAAACCTGAAAAAAATACAGTTTCCATGGCCCTATAGATGTAATAGATAGGAGCTTGTGATTAAAAGAAAAGAGCTTGGTGTGTGTGGGGCAAAAGCCCATCAGCAGGAGCAGTGGGTTGGGTGTTGCTGCTGCTATTGGAATGGAGCAGAGGGATGACCAGGCTTCATTTTATTGCTTTGCTCCAGCAAAAAATGAATCACATTCCTCTCTCTCCAGTTCCTCTCTTTTTCCCCTCAAAAGACTGATAGGAAGAAAAAGATGATAAAAAGCTTCGACATGAAAAGAAGTTCAACTTTGCACGTCAGGGCTGTGTACAGATGGGTGATTCACCAGAATCCATGGCTGTGTTTTTTAAGCTGCCTTTCTGTTTGAACTGTAAACACGTCAGGCTTTGTAGAGATTCCAGGTTCAGGCCTTTGCTAATACTTGCTTTTATCAGGTAAAATGTTGGGTGATGGCATAGAAGGGACTCCTGCTGAAAGTGCTGGGTTGGCTTGTTTGATGAGAAAAGAGAGAAATACACCCAAAGTCTCCATTTCTGTGCTCTCAGGTTTATTCTGGCCACTGCAGGGGCATCTCAAAGGCTTTTCAGTAGCTGATGCCACCCTTTGCAGTACTGCAGGGGGTGGACCTTCCAAATCTGAATCCATTTTGTGCCTGCCCATCTCCCTTAAGCAGCTTTTGGCTGCTGGTGCCATTGTGGTCCCTGGGGTCAGAGGCTGCAGGGACCCAGTGCTATTGGTTAGGAAGCCCTGGCATAAAAGTGTCTGTAGATGTGCAGAGGGAGGGCATCAGCCTGCAGCAGCAAAAGGGAACTTGAGTCCATGCTCCTGTGATACAGGCAGATAAATTGTAGGTGTCTGCTTGTTCCTACATGGCACAAAGTTATCTCTGTCTGTGGTGGTGGAGATGCTGGGACTCAGTGCTGTGTCTGACAGATCCAGAGCCTTCTGCAGCACTAATGGTGATTAAACCCTTCCAGCAGCACCCTGAGGCAGGTGGATACTGCTGGCAGCCCTTCTGTGGAGATACCCTGTTGGCTGGTAGCCCAGGGTGTTGGCCAGGTTTGGGCACAGGAGAGCCCATCTGTGCCCATGGTGGTACCAGCTCCATGGCTGCTGCTACAGCAGTGATCAGGGACACAGACTGGGGTGGTGCTGTGGGGTGAGGAATGGTTTGGGTTGGAAGGCACCTTCAAGATCATCCACTTCCAACCCTACTGCTATGAGCAGGGACACTTTCCGCTATACCATTTTGCTGAGTGGTTCTTCCATCCTGGCCTTAAACACCTCCAGGGATTGAGGGGGCATCCACAGCCTCTCTGGACAACCTCTTCCAGGAGGCCACAAAGATGATGGAAGGACTGGAGCAACGGCCTTATGAAGACAGGCTGAAGGAGTTGGGGTTATTCAGCCTGGAGAAGAGAAGGCTCAGGGGGGATCTCAGAGTAGCTTCTCAATACCTAAGGGAAAGGAGCTACAGAAAGGCTGGAGTAGGATTTTTTAATAGGGTATAGGATGGAAGGACTAGAAATAATGGATGAAAATCGGAAGAGGGGAGATTCAGGCTAGATCTAAGCAAGAATTTCTTTGGTATGAGGGTGGTGAGACACTGGAAGAGGTTGCCCAGAGAGGTTTTGGATGCCCCCTCAATCCCCTGGAGGTGTTTAAGGCCAGGCTGGATGAGGCACTGAGCAACCAGGTGTAGTGGGAGGTGTCCCTGCCCATGGCAGGGGGGTTGGAACTAGATGATCTTGAAGGTCCCTTCCAACCCAGACTATTCCGTGATTAAAAATACAACACACCGAGGCCAGGAATTGCCCAGTTTGATGTTAACATTGTGTAAACACTCCCCACCAACTGAATTTAGCAGCCACAGAGGCTGCTGGCAGTGTTTTGGTGCCTGACCCTGTCTCACAGGGACTCATTATGGACCTGGCTGTGGGGAATGTGGTGTCACCCAGACCCCCCCATCCTCCCCTTCTTTGCCCTCCCAGGAGCTGCCAAAATGTTGTTTCAGCCCCTCCTGGGAGAGTGACCACATCCAGGAAACACAGACTGGATAGAGGGCAATTGCACTTTCTAATAACTTGGATTTTCCAAGCTAGAACATCTGGAAGCTGCTGTGTCTCTCACCCCCAGTCTGTTTGCTGAGAGAGGTCTGTGTGAGGGTGACTGTCTGGGTGTTCACTGGACAAAACATGGTGCTAAGAAATGCCCTGCAGATTTGTCAGGGCCTGGGGAAGTTTTGCTATAAATAATGAAAGGTGAAAGAGGATTTCCCATGCACAAAGGATCTGCTGGACAGGGCACTGGGCAGCCTGGTCTAGTGGGAGGTGTCCCTGCCTATGGCAGGGGGGTTGGAACTCGATGATCTTGAAGGTCCCTTCCAACCCAAACTATTCTATGATTCCTCCCTGCTCACTGCTCCCTCACAGGCAGCAGCTCCAGGGGCTGAGTCCTCCCTTTTCAGCCCAGACCCATCTCCTGAGGGCTGAGATGGAGCTGAATCCACCTCCCTGGTGGTTGTTTGTACATTTAAGGATCATTTCCCTGGTTATATCAGCCCTTATTCTGTGCCTGGTCAGCTCTTGTTCCTAGATCTAACCTCTAGTTTAGCTTTAACTGAACCTGGTGAAAATGAGTGGATTTCCCTGAGACATCAAGGTTTACTAGAAATCAAAAAGACTTCTTCTGACCTCTCTCTTGTTCCTAAATCTAACCTCTAGTTTAGCTTTAAATGAACCCGGCGAAAATGAATGGATTTCTCTGAGACATCAAGGTTTATTAAAAATTGAAAAGATTTCTTCTAACCTCTCTCTGTCTCCTCTGTGCAGGCTCTCCTTAACTGCCTGAAAATGTTTGTTCCTAGATCTTTAACAGCATCTTTAGTTATTCAAGAACTGGAATATGTTTTGTTTCCAGCTGCCCTTTTCACATATGGAACATTCAGCAGTTCTGCTTCTTGTGCTGCTTCTGCTCAGCTCCAGCTCTTGGTTCTCAGCCAGTCCCGTGATGGCTGTTTTCTCCTTTTTAGATTTTCCTAATAAATATTTCATCTCTTCTAATTTTGTTCACTGTAATTCCTATTGATTTTTCTCCTTTTCAGTCATTTTATATATTGCCTTTTTGTTCTTAATTGGCTTCTTTGCTTCACAACCAATGAGATTGTGCTTTTAGCCAAACCCGTTCCTTTTTTTTTAATTGTGGGATTGTGGCTCTTGGCCATCTCATGGAGTTTTCCCTCCAGTACCTCCTAGGTCTCATCCCATCTCCTTTTTCATTTCAGTCAGTTTTGGGACATTTTGTGTTGCTGAGTTTTTGGGCAGGTGTACTTTTGAAGCCTCAGGTATAAAAGGATGTACGTCACATTTCCCCCTTGTCCCTTCCATTCTGTCCTTGTTTTTTAATATCTTTTTTTATTATGTTTTGCACAGTATGATACTAAACTGCAATATCTGGTTCAGCAATGGTCTCGGAGTGTGAACAGTGCTTGGAAAATCATGTCCTACATCTTTGTGGAGCTGTCTCTGCAGAGACCGTTATCTTTTCAATCCTTTTCTCAATCAACACAATCAAGTCGAACTCTGTGCAATCTGTTCTCAGTTTGTTGATTCCATTTCAGCCCCGGAGAGGTCCCCGTGTTCTTCAGGCTGTGTCTGGGGCAGTTTTTCTACATTCATCAATTAGCATAATAAAGGATATTCCTCCCTCTACAAACCTTGTTTGCATCTTCAGATTCCTCCAGCCGCACTGTTGGAAGGGAGGATTTGGCTGCAGTCCCTTCTTGGAGGCTCTGCTAAACAGGAGCTCCTGGCAGCAGGAAGGTTCTCCTGCAATGCTGATTTGCTGCGTGGGAGAGACTGTTGCAGGGGTAGAACTTGTTGTTTGGGGAGCTGAGTTGTGAGACCTGTTGCTGTGCAATGCTGGGAGCTGGCGTCTGCTCCTGCCTCTGCATCCACAGCCACTGGGAGGTCGTTTGCTCCTGCTCTGGCAGCAATTTTGGGCAGCCTTTGGCAGCTCGAGCTGCCAGAACGATCTTGTAAAGCTAAAAAATCCCTGTTTTGCAAGGAGGTGGCAGTTTGAGTTTGCGTTCCTAATAGTCCCTGACTGAGTCACTCTGCCTTGTCATGGCTCTGAGTCACTCAGGCTTTAATGGATGGAGGAAGTGTTTGCTGTGTGCAGCAGATGTTGGATCCTAGACTCAGGATGACAAGTGGGAAGGTTCTTCTGGAGCACTCTGTCCATTCTGGGCTCCACAGCTCAAGACAGACAGGGAATTACGGTAGAAGGTCTCTTCCAGTCCTTACCCTTCTGGGATTCTCAGGGACTGGAGAGGGTACTGTGACCTTTTATGTGACAGAGGACACCTGGTAGCTCCCAAGATGCGGGTGGGATAGTTGTTCTGTGTTGCATGAAGTGTAAAACTACTCTGAGGGGATCCTGAAGCCCAAACCCTCTGTATCTGGGAGGCTGCCAACAGCCATCTCAGGCTCCAGAGCATCCACAATTTGCTTTTCTACCCTCACAGAGCTCTTACTTCCACAGAAAATTACTTGGAGCCCCAGAGTTGATGGGTGTCCCTAATTAAGGTTTGCCTCTGAGCTTCTCTCCCTTTTCCTCCCATGCAGCTGGAGATGGAGAGGCAGGACCTGGCCCTCCTGCCTCTGCTGATGCCACCTCCACTTGGTGTTTGAGCAGCATCACTCTCTGCTTCCTTCCCTCTCCCAAACCCACATCCCTCATTACCTGAGCACATCCTGCTGGTGCCCCATGAGCAGGATACAGCTGGACTGTGCACCCCTTTACTGCCTAACCTGGCTGGCACTGGGCTCCTCACACTGCCAACTGCTCTTCTGTGTCCTCTTCTGTGTCTTCTCCTTACAGCCTGATGCCAACAAGGTGGAGCTGAGACACTTGTAGCTCACCTGAGTGTCTCAGTCCCAGCCAGCCTGCCCACAGCAGCTCCCTTTCCAGTCTGCCACTTGCCACTTCAGTCCCTTCTCTCTTCTCCAAGCTCTGGGATCTGGAGAGCTGGCAGGGCCAGAGTGCTGCCTGTCCCTCTGCACGTGCTCTTTAGCTCTTCATATTTTTGATAGGAATCAGTACTTGAATCCCATTTTCCACGTGACAGCAACTACAGAGGTGAGTGGGTCAAGTAGATAGAGAGATAAGAGATGTAAAGATGGAGATTTAAAACTGAATGTCTAGGTATACAGACACCTACAGTGTGAATCCAATCCCTTGGGAATCTTTCCACTGCTGTGGGTTTGGTTTCTGATGGTTTGTCACTGGAAGTAGAACTTTTTAATATGATATCGGATGGGAGGACCAGAAACAATGGATGTAAATTGGAAGGGGGTAGATTTAGACTTGACATAAGAAAGAAATTTTTTACAGTGAGGGTGGTGAGACACTGGAACAGGTTGCCCAGAGAGGTTGTGGATGCCCCCCCTCTGGAGGTGTTCAAGACCAGGCTGGACAAGGCACTGAGCAGCCTGATCTGGTGGGAGGTGTACTCGATCTTCAATTCCAGGTGTGATAGTGGCAGGGATATCCCACAGGGGTGCAGGAAGGTGTGGGGGGTTGTCCTCTTGGTCTTGCCAAAGGCTGTGGAAGGATGAGTGAGGGCAAGATGAAGGGAGCTCTCTCCAGAAGAGCATCTTGTCCAGTGTGTTTTGGGATTGATACCCAGCATCAGCTACAGACAAGTGGCCTCTCATTAACACTAATCACACTTCTCTCTTACTTTTGGCACTGGATAACGAAGAGAGTTCTGTACCCAGAGCCTGCCCTCCCTCTTTGTGCTGTGACAGCACGAGATTGCTGTGATTTATACTCTTCATATAAGTAGTAATATGATTATTCAGTTAATCTATTATTCATTTCACTCATGATCTATTCTCTCCACGTTCCTCTTCTGTGAGTCAATTTCTCTCTCTGCTATTTTAATAGAGTAGCTTTTTAAATAGTGAGAACACCACATTAAACATGCATAAGATTTAATCTAATTTCAAAGGCTTTCTTCTAGCGGGATATGCCTAATAAGCATAAAAACAATAATGTTCCAAATGTGGTGGCACATTAACGTGACACATGGTGAAGGATGCGTTTGTCAAATAAAGCTAAGCACTAATTAATGAATAAATAAAAAAACCTTTTTGTATCCCTCATCCTGAAGTGGTGTGATTGACAAGGGAGGAGATCTCTGGCAGAGCTGTGTATGTACAACCTGCCTTGACGTTTACAAATACTATTTCTTGCTGTCTAATGACAGGTCTTTAAAGTAACAGGGAGTCAGTGATACCTCCCAGGAGTGATGAAACATGGACAGGGAAGTGCTTGTGAATAATTAACCTGCACTCACTTTGGTGCTGGAGGGATGTGTGAGAACCACTGGGAGAAATGGATGGTCGTTTCTGCAGAGATGAGGAGTGTGTCCTGGGCAGTGGTACAGGCTGGAGATGTTAGAGATTCTGCTGGAGTTTAATTACCTGCTATTAATTATTTTGGCACATACTGGCTTACTAAAATGGAGAAG
The DNA here is from genome assembly GCA_013400935.1 of Turnix velox. Lineage (NCBI taxonomy): Eukaryota > Metazoa > Chordata > Aves > Charadriiformes > Turnicidae > Turnix > Turnix velox. The sequence goes on along the minus strand of VZTY01012853.1, from coordinate 4,515 downwards.
TCTGGTTTTCTGTTTCATTGGCTGCTTTCATGACCCCTTTCAATGCTCAGAGTCTGACCATACAGACCTATAGTGAGGACAGAGAAAACAGCAAAAGCCTGATGTACAGAGTTAGGCACAAGCTGTGGGTTTATTCTGGCCATGACAGAGCTGGGCAGAGGGCAGGATGCTGTGGGGCCATCCTAGACCTCAGCTTGGCCATGGCAGAGGCAGGCAGCAGGAACCTCCTGTTATTGAGCCACCTCTTTGTCTCTGCAGCTCCCAAAGCTGCTGTTTAAATCTCCTGCTCATTAGCCCAGTACCAGTAGAACTGCAGATTGTGAGCAGTGGCTGACACAACAGGAGATGAGAGGGTGTGCTGGCTTTGGGGACTTCTCACTCCCAGCAGGTCCCTGCCAGGGGCTCCTCTGCCAACCCCCAGCCCCTGCACCCCCCAAGGGCAGGACCTGAAGCCATGGAGAAGGGGAGGGGACAGTCAGAGGGAGATGTGACACAGTTTGCCTGGGATGACATGGGCAAATGGGTAATGCTGCAAGTTCCAGAGCACAAACTCCTGTGATGTCAGAAGGGCTTAAAAAAGTCCCTTCTGATGGCAGGTGACAAGGCACTGAGCACTGAGCCTAGCTGGCATCCAGCAGCCCTTCTCCTTCAGTGTTTAAGCTCTTGTTAAGGTCAGAGCTTTGAATCTTCCTGTTTATTATTTCTCCCTGGTTGCTGGGTGTCCCAGTTGTGCTGGTGGTGGCTGAAGATGAGAGGAAAAGGAGAGAGCTTTGTGTCTGAGGAATGCACTCAGAGTGTGCCTGACCCTCCATGGAACTGGCACAAAGTAAATTTGATGGGAAAGCAGCTTTTCTGAATGTTACAAAGCAAATATTTGAGGATGTGTGTGCATGCATGGTGTTTGGTTTTGTTTTTTTTTTTTNATGGAACTGGCACAAAGTAAATTTGATGGGAAAGCAGCTTTTCTGAATGTTACAAAGCAAATATTTGAGGATGTGTGTGCATGCATGGTGTTTGGTTTTGGTTTTTTTTTTTTTAACTGAGCAGGTGCAACCCTTTGTGATTCTTTCTGCCAGAAGGAACTTACAGAAACTTTATTACTAGGTTCAAAAAGCCCAGGCTGAGGTGCTGGAATTTTTTGGTGTCTCTCTGATGTCACCAGAGGGCTGGGGACATCCAAATCCTGGGCACAGGGAGATGCTGCCTTGCTCTGCTCATCTCCACCTCTCCTCATCCCCATCCATCTCAATAGAGATGTTATTTCTAGCCCTCATTGTTTTATTTCTGCTCTGGGCAAATGCTGTGAGAGAAAGGTCTGTGACAATTTGGGGAGGCTTTATAAAAAAAAAGGTTATTGATGGCTGCTGCTGCTTCTGCTGGCATTTGGAAAAAAAACCCTTGAAATGATGTTTGGTGTCTTGGTGAAATGAATTATTGCTATGGTAACAGCTGCTGAAATGGTACAGAAAAGTTTCTTTCTACTTTGTCTCTCTTTTTGTGCTGACACAGAATCCTGGGGCCTCGGTGGTGGGGTGGGGGCAGGAGCAAGTCACTCATGTTCCTAAAGCAGCTTGAGGAACAAGTGTGTCAAAGTCCTACGTGCAGGATCTGGCAGAAGTAAACACCTTGCTCAAAGTAAGGTGTAAAGAAATAAACATCTTACTCAAATAAATCAAGAGACTGGTAAGAAATATGTATTCACATCATCTGGAGGAATCTTATTTTAAATGCCAGGGGTTTTTCAATTATCCACAATTTAAATGTTTGACCACAGGAAGCAAAGCAGCAAAAGCAAAGATCTGGGCCTCTGCATGTAGCTAGCAGTCATCACAGTGGGCACTAAAGGATGGGAAAGTGTGGAAATTCAGAATTAATGCCAACAAAAGTTTATTGCAGGGGGGAGGAAGAGTTCTTGTGTCCAGTTCCAAGGTGTGAATGACCAGACACTGAAGAGTGGGAACTAAAGGATGAGAAAGTGTGGAAATTAGGGATTAATGCTAAGAGAGCTTTACTTCAGCCTTTATTAAAGGGGAAAGGAAGAGTTCTTGTGTTCAGCTCCTCAGGGTGTGAGTGACCAGACACTGAAGAGGAGCACAGAAAGAGACACGTGGGCAGTGAATGCAGCTTTTCTGTCAGTGTCCTCAGAATACATCTGCCATTGTCTCTGAGGAATACTCCAGCCCTGGCAGCTTGAAAGGGACCTGGACATACCAGCCTTCATTTATCTGCTCTTGGGTGTACACAACCTCTGGGATCAGCAGCAGCTTCAGAAATAAGGGGCTGGAGAAAGTCAGTGACAAAAGCAGTAAGTGCAGACACACTGTGAGCTCTGCTCAGCCCTTTGTGCTGCTCCTTCTCAGGTGGAAATGGACTCTGAGCCAAGGGCAGGACCCTCTCAGCACAGTCCCTGCTGGTGCTCCTCACCAAAGAAGGTGCCCATCTGTGGGTTCTGAGCAGGACACTGAGCTGTTTGACCATTTCACTCCCCAGAGTGAAGTTCCAGCCAGACATGCAGTGTGTGCAAGGACCAGACATCTGCTCCATCCTAAAAGAGTCTAACTCTGCTTTCTGAGGTTAAACCCTTGGTGGTGAAGGTGATGGGCTTTGTCCTGAGCCATGTCATGGGACCACTAGAAACAATGGATGTAAACTGGAAGGGGGTAGATTCAGGCTAGACATAAGAAAGAAATTCTTTACAGTGAGGGTGGTGAGACACTGGAAGAGGTTGCCCAGAGAGGCTGTGGATGCCCCCTCAATCCCTGGAGGTGTTTAAGGCCAGGCTGGACAAGGCACTGAGCAGCCTGATGTAGTGGAAGGTGTCCCTGCCTATGGCAGGGGGGTTGGAACTTGATGATCTTTAAAGTCCCTTCCAACCTGTACTATTCTATGACTCTATAAGTGATGCAGGGCAAACTTTGGGGTATTACACTCAGTTTTATCTCCCTGTTTTGGATCTGGGTCCTTGGGCAGCAGCTCCTCACGTACCTTCCCTCTGAGCAGCAGGGGCTGGTTGGGTCTGCCTGGCTGTTGCTAATTTGGGAGTTGGCTTGAGGAGCTGTGTGCCTGGCAAATGAAAAGCTACAAGGGGATGAGAGGCTGGGTGGAGACGTGGGTTTGCATTTGCAAACACCCACTCAGCCCTGCAGCGCTGGCACCAGAGATGTTTTTTGACAAATCCTGATTCTTATCCTGTATAAATGGGTGGCAATTAGGAGCAAGCCCACTGAAGTGAAGGGGATTATCCCTGTAAATAGCGAGCAGACCATATCTATGCTTCTGTGGAGCTGGTCTGAGCAAGGGAGTGGATCCCGAGCAAAACTAGAAGGCTCAGGTTTGCATGTGTTTTTAACATATTTTTTTTTTCTTTAAACTACCCTTCCTATCATTCCTGCCTCTTTAAATCCAAAATAAAATATCACATGCAGTGCTTTCATAAAAAATTTACTTGTTGCCTGACACAAGTCAGGGAGGCATAAAGCTTCCTGTGTGTACATGCTGCTTCTAGGGCTCAGCAGTAACTACATCTGAATTTAAAACAAAAAATCTGAAGGTTTTTTTTTTTTTTTTTTTTAATGAGGATGGAAGAGGTTCAGCGACTCTGAAAGAGTCAATTCAGGCCTCACCACATTAAACACTCTCTGTGGTGTTGGGAGAGACCTACAGACCCTCCCAGAGCTGGGAGGGAGAGGAACTGGGTGGAAATCCTGGGATTTGGCTCAAGTCTCTGCCCTGACCTGGGTGATGGTCTGTGTAGGTCTGTGCTGGGCTTTCCAGGCACTTCCCTCAGACTGGGAGCAGGATGGACGTGTGAAGGTATTTACAGCCTGGTCTGTTTTCCCAAATAATACAAAATGACCAAATTCTCACCCTTCACAGGGAGGGTAATTACTGAGCAAGCCGTGGAGTGTGGATCTGGTTTTCCAGATGACCTTGGGCAGAAGTTGAATGAAGAATTAAGGCGTTTCAAGTCACAGAGGGCTTCTCTCTCCTGTTCTTTTCAGTGGGATTTGGGCTCCTGCTTTCTATGTAAATACCTAAAGCTCTTTGTGAGCCATACAAATCTTAAAGTTTCCCTTTGAAAAAGGGGATCATAAAATGTCTTTTCCACGGGGATGCTTTGAGAAGATTGTGGAAAAATAGAAGGTTTGACTGCGAGGCTATGTAGAGGTGATAGGGAGAAGGGTCATGCATCCCCCCAAACAAAATCCAGAGTTCATGCCTGCCCTGGGCATTGTACAGGGGTTTCCAAATTGGCCAGAGCACCCAGTCCCCACACTGCACAAAGACCCCCTTCTATAATTTACAAGAAACCTCTGGAAAACATTTCTTCCACTTAAAAATACAAGAAAATTGTGCCTGTGGCAAGGCATCTGTAACACACTTAACAACAGCAGCAGCAGCAGCACGGGCTCTTCATAATTCATCAAAAAGGACACACAGATAATGAGACCCAGCTCGGGGTGCACTGGAACTTCCCTGGGCTCAGAAGGGAAGGTGGGATGGGGGGAAAAGGGA
>VZTY01012849.1:2586-19458 GCA_013400935.1 Turnix velox | reverse complement strand
GTATAGATAAGAAAAATGAAGGGATGGAGAAAAAAAAAAGTAGTAGTGATGCAGCCAGTTTAACACACTTCATCTCTGACAGAGGCAAGAATTCAACAGAGCACTTCAGCCCAAAGGCTACCTTCAGTAGGGTAAAAATTAGGCTTTCAATAACAGTGCAGTGATTTTTTTTGAGGATTTTTACTTGCAGCTGAAAGCTACCTGAAAATATTTGGATGTTTGTCTGAAAAGTTGTTACTGCAAATAATTCTAATTGTCTATATTCTCTGCTACCCAGACCTAAGACTTTATAGTTCTCTGGAAAGACAATACAAAGAAAAACAAGTAGAACTATCTTCCTTTAATAGGGATTTGCTTGAAACGTCTTGTTGGCATAAAAATCAGAGTATCATAGAGTCAAAAGGAATATTCAAAGGTCATCAGTTCCAACTCTCCTGCAGTAAACAGGGTCATCTTGCACTATATTAGGGTGCTCAGAGACTCATCAAGTCTGTCCTTGAATATCTGGACACCCTGTTCCAGTGCCTCAGCACCTTCACATTGAAGAGCATCTTCCTAATGTCTAATCTAAACCTGTCCTGCTGTAGGTTCAATCCCCTGCCACTCATCCTATCATTGTGTAAAAGCAATTAGGGTGGTGCTTTTTTATTTTCAGAGTCTAATCACTAGTTCAAACATAGAATCAGAATGGTTTGGGTTGGAAGAGACCTTAAAGATCATCAAGTTCCAAGCTCAAGATCATCAAGTTCCTGGCAATAGATTGCCACCAGCTTCAAGCATCTCCAGCATCCCTTTTGTGAGCTAAGTTAGTCCTGAAAAGAAGTGAGCAAGCTTCTCTCACTGAACTGGAACAAGGGGAGGATGGAAGATCTAAAAATCAACAGCAAATAAAAAAAAAATCATTGATCTACAAGCCACAGAAACCCTCCAAAAGCACCCTTTAACTTGAAATATTTAAGAGGATACTTTGGATACAACTGTAAAAAGTACATTTTTTCAGTGCATTAGCACACTGTATATCTCTGTGTTTGCTTCTTTGGAAAAGACAAGCACACCAGCTTAAATGCAGTGCATTACCTGAGGAGTAGTTCCTTTCCAGGTCAGTGTAGGAGGGTAAATCAGCTGGCAAGTCTTAAGAGTTTCCTTTTCTCCAGTTTCTTCTCTTGTTAACCCACTCTTTTAATAAAGACATGGAACTACTCCATAAGCAAAATGTGCATGCTGAAACACAGCGACTGGAGAGAAATGGGACTTGCCACTTTGCCCATTTGAGAAGTTTAGCTATGTTGGTTATAAAAATTTGACCTTGGAAAAAGCAGCTTTCTACAGAAAACAAACTATTCTCAGAACTATGTATTCCAAGTCCTTTCTGCAGGGAAAAGGTTTTATATACCTAGCTAGGTTCACTCACAAGTAATACATTCATAACTCATACATGCATATGTACATGCATGCATAGATATTTAAATACATAACATATGCACAGATACACAAAAATCCATTTGTTCCCTGACAGAATTTGAATGATTTTGCTCATGATCTATTTGCAAATACTCTGCTCTGGCAGAATCCTGTTGTTGGCTGACATTATATTAATGTCTCACTAAGTTTTATTACATATTCAAGATAGCTTTGGCTCCAAAATTTGCTTTGTGAATAGTCATTCTTTGTGGTATCAGAATGGCAATTGATACCAGAGGATATTGTCCTCATCATACAATTAACTCCACTCACAGAACCCAAATTCCATACAGAACTCTATTTAATGCAGCTGAGGAAAGGACTTTTACCATCAATACTTCCATAGCCTTCACATATACTGATAACAATCCATATTATCATACAAATTGCACAGTTTATCTTGTTCAGACAAACTCAGTGTACTTAGAAACCACAAAGCTTAAGTACATAAGCATGCCCATGGAAAAACTAATAACAGGCTGATGAATGTCACTGAAAGAAGGCATTAGTACTGTATTAATAGAAATGGATGTTTCCAGAAACTGTATAAAACAACTTGATCAATTGTAAGAAGGAAAAGCCTTTCCAGATACAGAAGCAGACAATTCCTAAATAAATTTGAGGGGATTGCCGCACTGCAATTTAACCTGAAATATTTAAATTTCTTAGCCCTATTATACTTCAAAATAGTGTATTACATACTCAATGAAAAGTAATTTAAAGTACACATGAATGAATTCCATTACCTCCTAAAGAATCTAATTAAGAACCTCATTCCCCATCCACGCCAATTCACAGAATTACATCCTAAAGGTCATATCCCCCATGGAACCATAAATATAGATTCAGGTCAACTAAAGCATTCTTCTCATTCATGCTGATTAGCTATAATGGTTTCATTTAAAACAAACCTAAATAGTATAGATAGGAGCACAGATAGGCTAGATTTCCATATTGAATTTTAGCTGATGGGCTTTTGATTAGCATGGAGCAGAAATGCACATTGAGAACACTATTAAATAACAATCCAAATGAGCCTTGTAGAAAAACAATGCACATTGTATAACTGGAACTATGAAAGATTGTTCAGAGGTGTTATGAGGTCCTTTCAATATTATTCTACTCACATCAAAAAGTTGCAGTAAGAGGATTATTTTCTTTCATTTTAAGCTGCAAAAATGGCTGCAATAGGAAATAGTATTACTTTCCAGCAAACAAACAAAACCAAACAAAACCAAAGGTGATCATCTAGATATTGAATGATTCCTATTTCAAGGAATAGGACATGATTTCTGCAAATTCTTACAACTTGTAGACACTGACCAATAACCAGTTAATTTAATTTTTCTATTTTATAAGTCTACTATTCTGTGAGAAGACACCCATGCCATGGCACACCATGTCCCACATCAGAATAGTTCCTTTTTAAAGGGATAGATCATGCTAGATTTACTTCACTGTATGAACAGTTATTTTTAGCACTACCCAACCCACTGCTGGAAGTTGCTTTCCAAAGAAAAGGGATATTTAAATTTCTTAGCCCTACTATATTTGCCTAATATNAATGGCTGCAATAGGAAATAGTATAGAAATAGAAATTAACCTTATTTTTGAGATCTCCTCAGCAGAGTTTGGAAATGATACATTTAAAACCCCTCAGTTTTTCACAGCATTCATCTACTTGAAACAACTGCCACAACAGAGCAGAATCATCCAGCAACTTCTGATGGGCAAATTCCAGTGTTTCACAAAAGTTTACCATTACTTTTGGACAAAGCTCTTAATCTAAAAATAATCCTAAAAATATAACTTCCACCATATCTTTTTTTTTTCCTCCATTTGGCAAGTGTTATCCCAGCTAAGTCAAGTTAACTGTACTAAACTCTTTTGCACTTTCTCAGCTTCAGCAAGGGCTTGAGTGTTTTGCTGTAGAAAAGTCAGAAACATTTGTCCACTTAAACATGTGCCAAAGAACCTTGGTCTTCATTTTTTTTCCTCCTTCATCAGACTAACTGCAGTTCTCTCTCACTTTGCACTTCCAAAAACATTAGATCCTCTGGTAGTAATGATCTCACTGAACAGAAGCCCACATGCTAAACAGGAAAAACTGATACAGAAAAGATGAAACTCAATTGTCTATAATTCATATACTGGGAAAATAAATAAGGATTTCCATCCTTAACTATGCATTTGGAGAATAGCTCACAACAATTTTCTCCCTTATGCCTTATCTTTAAATATTCTTTATTAAATCCTCCTACAGAGAATACCCACATTCAATGTAATACACAATATAGGATTCTCTTTGGCATTTGGATCTCTAAAAGCAAAATTTCTTTCCTATTAGTCCTTTGCCATTTATACATAGTTTTTATATGCATGTCTTGCTGCAAACACTACCCCATGAAAGAGTATAAGCGAGTAAGGGGATTCTTGTATTTTCAAATATGCTGATTTTTTTTATTAAAAAAGAAAATAAACCACAGCTTACCTACATTGCTTGTAAAAGGATGTTAAGAACTACCAAAGTAAATAAGGATTCATTTTGCTAATGGTAATCTTCTCTTTTTCAGAACTCTTCTACATCAACCACAGAACACAAATGTACTTGTGTATGTGCATCCTTCTCAACTCAACTGAACATCCAGCTGGGAAATGCAAGTCTTTACCTTCCTTTTGAAAGAGCTTTAATTCAAAACACAAAACATCCATGTAAATGTTTGAAAGGGATCACATTGCAGTTTTACTGTGTTCTGCAACAGAGACCATATTTGCCTAATAATTTTGGCTGCCTCAAATCCCCCTGGTGCAGAAAACCTGAAATTTATCTGAGACAGGCTGTAACCATCACCAGGTCTCAGCACAATCTACCCTGCTGTTAAGTTACTAACTGGAAGTAAAGCACTTTGTGTTGTTGCAGTAACACAAAAAAAGAAAGAATAAAGAAAAAGGAAAAAAAAAACAAAAAAACCACAAAAAGGAACACTATAATCTCAAAGCAATCACAATCCAAATCAAATTTCCCTAATACCATGGGTTCCTATTTTAATTTGCCAGACACATTAATTGGCAGCCACAGTGCAGCAGCATGTTTAATCTATTTTTACAGATTTTAAGATACAGAACATCTTTGACTTACAAATTAGTTTGGGGCTCATGAGCCTCTCTGTCCCTGCCTTATCCTGACAGCTGATATCAAACGAGACATTTAAATGAGCTATCAATAGTTGGAGGTAATTTTCCAAGGGATATTCCTCAACTAGGAAGTGATAGCCATTCTCCCAGACCAACAGCTTACTTATTTTTCTTTGTAAACAATAAGGCTTATCTCAATCTTTTTTCTAGAGGTTGGCTTAAATACTTCATCAGTAAGATAAGTTACTTGTATCACTTTCTATTCCTCAGCAGAGTTCAGCAAATATAAGCTCAAGGAATGTGGCACATGGAACTGGATATCTTTCCTTGCTTGCAAAGTAACATGGAAATTGCAGCTTTTTGGAATTTCACAATATCAAAGAAAGGTTGAGGATGGAAAAGACCTCTGGAGATCATACAGTCCACCTCCCTCCTTAAGCAGAGGCCACCTACTACACACTGCCCAGGACCATGTTCAGGGAGCTTTTGAATCTCTCCAAGGGTGAAGACTCCAAAACGTTTCTGGGCAACCTGTGCCAGTGTGCAGTCATCCTTACATTAATAAATTTTTTTTCTGATCTTTAGAGAGAACTCCTCNGGTGAAGACTCCAAAACGTTTCTGATCTTTAGAGATAACTCCTGTGTTTCAGTTTGTGCCCATCTTTTTCCCTGCCACTGGGCACCACTGAAAAGAGCCTGGCTTAGTCTTCTTCAGTCCCTTCCCAGTCTAAGTAGACTCAGCTCTCTCAGCTTTTCCTTAAGGCAGGAATCTCCATCACCCTCACTCAAGTCTCACTAGTAGCTCTGTGTTTTTCATGCACTGGATACCCCAGAACTTCACACAGCACTCCAGATGGTGCCTCACCAGTGCTTAGGAGAGAAGAAGGATTACTTCCCTTAACATGCAGGTAACATCCCTCATGCAGCCCAGGATACCTTTAGCTGTCATTGCCACAAGTGCATGTGGGTAGCTCAGGGTCAACTGGACTTTCAGACTCTTTTCCATAATGCTGAAATCTTCAGTCGATTTTCCCAAATCACTCTTGGTTTGTTGAATATTTATGTGCCATCTATTGCACATTCTCAGTCTTTAGAACATAGAACTCTTGGGGGGTGGGGTTTTTTTACATATACCATTGACTTTCTTCTATCATGTATTAGGAATCTTTCTTGGAATCAAGTTCCTACTACAAATGTCTGGATTAATAGCTCTGAAATTTGTGATTTTCCAACACACATTTCAATTTTATATCTTTGATAGTCCCAATGTGTTTGAAAATATTTCCTGCCTAAGAGGAGGAAAGCAAGAATACAAAGGGGATATCAACAGAAAGCAAAACATGTCATTTTTGATTGAACAGTAAAAAAACCACTTCTGGAGACAAATGACACTGCATGGGTTGATATATTACAATACTCTGCAATTTAGTTTTTCTGGTTGACAACAGGAGGGTTGTTTGTTTGTTTTAATTGTGAACACAACACAGTTTTCGTAATAAGGCATGTTTTCATAAACAGGATGAATGAAAGGACACCAACATGCCACAGTACAACAGTACAACTATTTTTTAGTGTCAGTAACTGACTTATTCAAGATCCTTTTTTTTTTTTTAATGTGATGAACTATCTAGTGAGTTAGTACAGTGGAGTTGGTTACAATCAAGGTATTGCCAAGGGGAGGGGGCAGTGTCCCACCATTCCTCAGGGAAAAGAGTTTCCCATTTCAATAGGCTCTTATCCAGAGGTATGGCTGAGAAGATCAGCCCTTCTGCATATGTGGCTTATGACTGAATTTGTTCACAGTTTGGTTTTTTTGATCAAAACCACAGGATGGAAAGCTCTCATCTCAACAGTTTCCACAAATGGTGCCTGGCACCTAACTTTAGACATGCCTGTTGCTATAGATTTATGTGGTGACCTAGAATAACAACTGAACCATGTCACCATCACCAGACATGCACTGCTTACCTTAGTTTGGCACCTTGGGAGTGTGCTTTTGCTGGTGAGGCCACCACCCTATGCCTGCCAGGCTGTCACCTAGCTCCCACTTCCCATCTGTCACTGGATTTTACTGCTCTGTCTCCTGGTTGAATGACAAAGACCATAACAGCAAAAGACTACATAATTTTGAAAGTAGAAAAAAAAAATCCCAGATACTCACACAGTGAAGGAATCAGGGGGAGCTGAGACTCTCCTCAGGTCAGCAGACTGCACTTTATGGATACTAAAAGGCAGCAGGAAATGAATGGACAGCAGAAAGGTAGCACACAGTGTGGACAGACAAGGAAAAAGGCAGAGGGTGGGTGGTGAGGAGAGAGTGTAGAAGGGAAGAGAGAAAGAAAGAAAGAAGACAGACAGACAACATTTAAACAGAAACAAAAGGAATGTCACATAAAATCTGAATGAAGAGACATGCAGAGCTCCAAGTTCACACAAGGAAGGCTGAGAGCAACAGAAGACATGCAAATCGAGAAAAATCACTGCTACATGGCTCACAAAAGTTTTCTAATGACATGAGCAAGGAGGATCAATGACAAGCTAGGCACACAGCTATACAAGAAAGACAACGAGCCACAGGATTTGTCCCACAGTCACCAAAAATTTTCAAGGCAGCAGGCTTTGGAAGCGGGTCCACAGACGCAAAAAAACCATCAAAGCCAAGATCTGAATGGATGGAACTGTCTCCAAAGGTTGGCCTGCTTTGGTTAAATGTTTAAGGAATAAAAAAATACCCTTACTGGAGTTTTTGTATCCACAATGATAAATTGCTGCCTCAATTCTTCTTTAACATTTGTTAGGGAAACAGCCATGCTAGATATAGTGACTCCCAAGATTGATCCTTTTTCAGTGTTTACATTCATGGTCCCTTAGTTTCAATGAAGGGTATGGAATGTATTTTATCTATGATTTCTTCCCTCTTCTTTCTCTTCCATCATGCAGAACATTCTTCCTCAACCCAAAGCTAATGAAAGTTTCAAATATCTTTTGAGGTTCAGATAGTCACCTTTAACTGAAACTTACTGAACAACATATTCAACTGCAGTTGGTTATTAGAAAATTACTCCTGGAAAATTGAACCATGTTGAATTCAACAGGGACAAGTGCAGGGTGCTGCACTTGGATAAGGCAAACCCTCATTATCAGTACAGACTGGCAGATGATGTGACAGAGCAGTCCTGCAGAAGAGGACTTGGGGAAACTGGTAGATGAAAAGCTGGACATGAGTCAACAATGTGCACACATGGCCCAAAAATTTATTGAGCTACTGGAGAGGGTCCAGAGAAGGGCCACGAAGATGATCAAAGGGTTGGAGCAATTGCCCTGTGAGGACAGGCTGAAGGAGTTGGGGTTGTTCAGCCTGGAGAAGAGAAGGCTCAGAGGGGACCTCAGAGTAACTTATCAGTACCTGAGAGGGTCCTACAGAAAGGCAGGGGAAGGAATTTTTAACATAATATGGGATGGGAGGACTAGAAACAATGGATATAAATTAGAGGGGGATAGATTTAGACTAGACATAAGAAAGAAATTCTTTACAGTGAGGGTGGTGAAACACTGGAACAGGTTGCCCAGGGAGGTTGTGGATGCCCCCTCTCTGGAGGTGTTCAAGACTAGGCTGGACAGGGCACTGGGCAGCCTGGTCTAGTGGGAGGTGTCCCTGCCTATGGCAGGGGGGTTGGAACCTGATGATCTTTAAGGTCCCTTCCAACCCAAACTATTCTATGATTCTATGAAAAAGGCCAACCATATCCTGGGCTGCATCAGAAGAGCTGTAGCCAGCAGATTCAGAGAGGTGATTCTGCCCCTCTATTCTGCACTCTTGAGACCACACTCTGGAGCCCTCAAGGATATGAACCTGTTGGAAAGGGTCCAGAGGAGGGTCACAAGGATGATCAGAAGGCTGGAGCACAGGACAGGCTGAGAGAGTTGAGACTGTTCAGCCTGAAGAAGAGAAGGCTCTGGGGTGACCTTATAGTGGCCATCCAGTACCTGAAAGGGGGCCCAAAGAAAGCTGGGGAGAGACTGTTTGCATGAGCATGCAGTGATAGAATGAGGGGCAGTGGTTTTAAAACTAAAGTAGAGTAGTTTTAGATCAGGTGAGGAAGGATTATACCTGCTTTTAATATTTGGACAGACCCCATTAGAATCAAATTAGAAGCACTGTAACTGTAACAACTTTCCTCCACTATGCTTCAACTCAAAATTTTTTAAGTTTTTAAGTTTAAAAACAAGAGTACAAACTCTCTCACAAGATTACAAACCAAAAACAAGTCATCATCACCTAGTCAAGAGTGTTCGTATTATCTGTTTTTCACATCAAACCAACTTCATTTTCCAAAAGGAAGTATTTAAAAAAAAAATAAATGCTTGATAAACAGTAAGGAGAAAGACCACTAGTTGCAGCAACTGGTCCCTGAATGGTTCAGAACAATTAATAAACTGAGAAAATTGTCTGTAGGCAATTCAGCAGTGAAAGATGAAATAACTGAATAAAATATTAATTGCTAGTAATTTGCTCAGCTATGACAAAATGCAGAGCATTACTTGCTCTCTAGAAGCTTGGATAAAGGTTTAATGTTGCTGCTCTCAACAAGGGAGACTCCTTCAATTTAAGTATTCCCAGAGAAAAACTAGATTTTAATTCCTTTGATTCCATAGCTAATCTTTTTGGTGGGTTTGTGGGCTTTTCTTTGGGTTTGGTTTTTCTTTTTTGGTTCAGTGTTGGGGTTTTTTTTAAGACTGTAAATTACTAGGAACTTTTACACTGTCAAAAGTGCTGCTGAATTTTTCCCCACACCTTGAAAAAGGCAAATTACTCACTAACGAACTAAAGAACATATGAGAATTTCAACATTGAAGTTCCATGTAGGACCATGAGGGGCAAATTTTGGGTACAATTGGGGGGCTAGAGGAGCTGAAGTGCAAAAATGGAGTGAAAAACAGGTCAAGCAAGGTCAGATGCCTTTTCTTCATACTCAAGTGTCCTCTCAGTCCACCGGTTTTTAAGGAGAACTGTTCAAACAGATAACTTCTACAGTCAAGAGAGAATCACTTTTCTAAACCCTTTCTAACACCAAGTGAGAAACATGAAGTCTGTTCTTCCCATTCAGCTATTACTTAACTCTTCAATTTTAAAATACCATCATTCTCTCACTTCATTTCATCCACAAGGCAAACAAACTCTCCATCCTCTCTAAAACCCCACTCCTTAAAACCTCCAAAACAGAGGAGGACAAACGAAGCAAAATAGTGCAAGACTCATTTGAATTAAATCTTCTTCTGTTTATGACACTGGACTAGCTAAAACTCCAAAGAGCATTCCTACTGCTTTCCTCATCTAGCAATAGGATCTAAGCCAACAATAACAGCAACTCTGTGTTACTGTGATGAGAGAGATAATTTTTTAATCATCTTCCTGGCAAGGAACTGAAGAACAGCTGTCTAACAATTAGTGGGATAGTTCCAGATCCACTTACTTATCTCACACATCCAACATTCAGAGGACAGTCCTAAGAGAACAATCTATCATGTTCAATGAAACATGAGGCTTTCTGGGAGAGTTCAACAGTATAAATGAGATATATTCTAGATATCAAGTTGAGAAATGTAGATAAACACACTTAATTGAAAATTTTCTCTCGTGAAATATTGTGAATCAACATCCAACGGAAGGAAGTTCTTACAATGCTAAATGCTTTCTAGATTTTAATCTTTAACATAACATTTACTTTTTAGCATGCCAGGAGATTTAACTCCTCTCTCTCATTCCCCTTCAACACCTGAGAAGGGGAGAGCAAAATATGGACACACAGAGATACAACTATAGATGTAGATACAAACACATACACACACCATTTCTGATATGAGTATGAGATTAAAGTCCCTGAAAGATCCATTCTACTCTCCCAAGACACAGGTCTCTAAATACCAGAGCCACATCAGAGGACTGATACCTACCATAGCTCCTTAGAATCAAGTTAAACGACAAACAAGATCCTCTGGTCAACTGGCATATGTTAGAAAATGTTATTTATATATCACAGTTTAAATTCAGATCTCTGAATCCAAGCCTAACCATGCCAATTATTAGATCAAAATACCAGGAATTTTCATTTTACATTTGCATTACTCTCCCTCAGCATTGGAAAAAAAAATGCCCCAGGACTGCTCTCCATTCAATTCTAGATTTCACAAACAATCAAGTGGTGGTTGGATGAATACAAGGCCTACAGGCAAGAGTCTGCAATTCTTTACTGCTTGAGAGATGAGCATAACTTCCGTATTTTCCAGGTAAATGGGCTTAAAGTATTAGTCTCAGTAAGAGAACACAGAATACTAAATTGAGCAGGAGGATACTGAAAGTAACAAGGGAGGCTTTGATTACATGAACAGGTTGACAACCATTAGATGAGAAGCTCATAAGGGCTGCAGTTAAAGTTTGAAGTGAAGCAATATCTTCCACTAGAGGATACATTTGAAAGACCTTTATGACACCTGGAATAGAAAAGGTGGGCCTGAGATCTTCTCTGTTTTTTCCAGTTCCATGAGTAAGTCTAATGAAAGATATTCCATCTCTTCACAAACCTTGCCTCACCATTACAGCTGCAACAGCAAAATCCTCCATCCACCTCCCCAGAAAAAGAAGACCATCAGTTCTAATTAAATGGATCAATGTTTGAATTATTTGTATTCTTGATAAATTTAGGCTTTTAGGACTGTCCTTCAAAGAGATGACAGACTGCTTTGCTTCACTTTAAGAATACTTGATGTAAAACAGCAAACACACTTACTGTGTCATTCATTTTAAAACAAAAGCCTCCTCTTTAAGAAGCACATTAATTATGCTTCACAAAATAATCTAAACTATTCTATTGGATGCCCATTTTTATAGGTCAAAATTCCATTCTTTATTTTTGGTATTAAAACATTGCTGCAATGCTTACGATAAAGGCTTAATTATGAAAAGGAATGTTAGTTTTGTCTTTCCTTCTTTGTATATTCCTGGTTTCCTGTTATTTTAAGGGGTTTTTTTTCTATTTGTCTTTAGACTACTCATTTCTCATTTGAGTTTTTATACTGGAGCAGGATTCCTTAAGGGCTCTTTCTGGGCCTCCAGGTCCTTCTCCATAAACAGTTCCAGGCAGCATGCTCTCCACTACAAGATGTCCTGAGCTATTCTTGATTATGGCCATTTGATACTGGATTTACAACAGAGCTTAAAAAGCAGATTGATAAAGTTTTGAGAAAAAGAGTCAAAAGAACTTTGAAGGCAAAAGGCATACATATGCAGAACTGTCAGAAGCCAAGAGACACACTGCTGAGCCTGCACAATCCTCTTTAAGTAACTGAAAAATACAACACTTTTCTAAGCAGCAAGACAGTGGCAACCCATAAGATAGAAAGAGTAAAAGAAAATCAAGTAGGTATTTACAATAGGGTAGAATGAGTTCCGAAGGTGTGAAATTTTTTTATTTAGGCTTTTTTTTTTTTTATAAATGCGCTGCAAGTCCAGTACATGCAATTAGTGACTGAATATGCTGCCTCCTGCCATTATGACATGCACACATCCAACTCACTCATTCAGTAAAGGCATGGATGTTCTCCTCTTGCTCTTCTGCACCATGTTAGCTTGATTCCTTAAGGAGATTCGGATGAGGGAGGGAGCCAATCGACATGGTTCACCATCTACTTGCATGGGAATAGACTTGTATGTTAAAAGCGTCACCTCACGGCACTGATGGAGCCTCTCTCCATGGCCACCTACCTGGAGAGCAGCCTGGGAGAGAAAAAAAAAAGAAAAAAAATCAAAATAAAACACAAACAAAGACAAGCAAAAAAAAAAAATCAAACAACCAACAAATCAAAACAAACAGGAAAGAGAAAGGAAAGACACCTCAGAACAGATAGTTAAGGCAATTAAATTCAAAATGCAGTTTTGCTGGCAGCATATGATACAAGGTGTTCCATATGCAATGCATTCCAAAAAGTCACAATAAATGTATTATCACTAAAAAATTGCAAAGTAGAATTTCAAATTTTGCAAGGAAAAGCAGGGAGCAAGAAGGAAAATAATGGGTTTGATGGATGGAGCACTGGCTGGATAAGGAGCTGGTTGAATGGTCGAACTCAAAGAGTTGCAGTCAATGGCTCATTGTCCAAGTGGAAACCAGTGAGGAGTGNAGCACAGATACAGGCTGGGTGGAGAGTGGCTTGAGTGCAGAAAGTCCTGATATGTACCTTCTTTAGACCATATTAAGTTCAAGCTGCAGTACCTGACACAGGGATAACTACCAGCTCTCTGCCTGGACTTCATCCGTTGCGCTTAACCAGTGAGATAGTAGGACCCTAAGTTTAAAGGGTGGTCCCACTGCAAATAGATCACTTTAAGGGAAGCCTTGACAGAAAGCATACAGTGATATACCCACCAGTGAGGCCATGGTGAACCCAATGACTTCAATGTAGCCATCATCATGACGCTGAGGTTCAAAGTCTCTGTGATCTCCAGGGTTTCCCCAGGGCATCGTGCCAGCACAATACCTTTAGAAAGAGGTTTGGAAAGCAAGCTTTGAGAAAGCAGTTTGCCCTGCTGAGTTCTGACCTGACTAGTAGCCTGTTCTACTCTTCTCCAGAAGCACCCAGATATCCATTTCAAGGATTCAAATTCATGGAGAACTAAAAGTTATGCTGGCAAGGACTGGACAAAAGAGAAAACTTGTTTTCTAAGCTAGCACAACATGGGTAAATGTATTCATCATAGTTTTTAGCAGGTTCCTTTGTGTGGGGAAACACCAGGAAATAAATAACAGAGGAGCAGCACTTTGTTCTCCCCACTTGCTTTATTTTCTCCAGGTGAGCTGTGGAGCCAGAAGGCTGCTTGCCCCCTCTGCTAAACAGGCAAGTGGCTGCAGTAGCAGTTCCAGACTTAGAGCTCCACTTCCTCTCTCCCTGCTGGCTCAGAAGTTCTAGTAGCATAAGGAAGACAAAATTTTTCACAGCTTTAAAGGTGGCAAGAAATAAGGAGCGGGAGGCAGATGCAATCTGTGGGATCTATCTTTCTCATCATTAAGGATGGGTGCAAAAGTGACATCAGAATGAAGCCTGCAGTTAGAGCAAAGAAAAGTGGTAGGTTGTCTAAAGCAGTTGTCTCCAAGGTACAGTACATATACCACAGAGAGTGTGCAATTAAAAATACACAAAATAATTAGGGGATGTGAAGAAAATAGTTTGTATTTTTAATAAATGAGGCAAAATATCCCCAAATATTAAAATAGTGCTCGTTTCATCTTTATTGCACTAACTTCTATTCTTGCCTATATTTTATAGCATATGCAATATACCAGTACAACAATACATATATGTCATTTATAAATCATTATACATTTATTGGTGGTGTTAAGGTTTTCTTTACTGATCAGGCCATATAGTCAAAAAAGTTTGGAGACTACAGTTCTACAGAGCAGGAGAAAGAAATACAGCTGTATTTTTCAAAGTTGGCTATTTGGATCACCTTCTGAACTGTTAAGAAACAGCACTTCTCTCAATGATTTGGTGTTCCTTCACTGAAAAAATTATTGATTCTACCCTACACACACTACTGCTTTTCTACCCTCCTGTTTTCTACATTTCTCTGCTGTCTCTGTATCAGGATATTCAGCTTTTTAAGGAGTAGTTTAGTTGCATGCTGAACTCAGATCCCATTCCATATGGCTAATTAACAGAAGTCTAAGAACATAGCTCTCAAGAAAATAGTGGCAACACTCTTTTGGCACATCTACCCAATCTATAGCAACTTACAGATTCTGGGGAATTTTTTTTGTTGTTTTTAATATTATAACTCCAAGCATCTGTCTTGAGCTTACCTGGGTATGTTTAAAAACACTATACACTGGAACTTCAGCTCCTGGATCTTTGGAGTCAGGTCTGTACCATCACACTACAAAGCCAAAGTGACAGAGCACAGAGAAATTGCTGAATGGAGCCACAGACAAGAGAAGTGTTGCTGCTTTGTAACAACTTTCCCAAGACTTTCCTTGGAATGTGTTGCAAATGTCATGCTCAAAACTGAAAAGTAACAGAGCCATTAAACTCTCACCTTGCTCACTCTTCATTCCTCCCCCCCTCCCACAATACTACAACACAATTTCTTATACTTACCACAACTTTAACGTGCTTTGATAAATCTCTCGAGCTTCTTTGTAGAAAGTCTGTAAAGGCTGCCTGCAACAGAAATGAATGCAGGAACAGTTGTTAGCACTTCCTCTTTCCTCATTTCTTGTCACACACCAGAGCTAGTTATCAAAATGCTACCTTGTTGGTCAACACACTCTTTCTTGCTCCCAGGAGATATGGCTTGGTGGGCTTTNCCTCCCTGGGCAACCTGTTCCAGTATTTCACCACCCTCACTGTAAAGAATTTCTTTCTTATGTCTAGTCTAAATCTATCCCCCTCTAAGTTATATCCATTTTTTTCCCATATTTTAGGCAGCATGGGTATGATGGGTGTCATCATCCAGAAAAACACTGTATGTTACACATTATTAAATTAAGAGTTTCACTCTTAACAACCACAGTTTGGAATAAATCATTGTCTATGTACCTTCTGAATGCATGACTGGGTGATTTTATTTGCATATTCTCACAAGAAAGTAATTACTCCCAATAGCTGATCTTGGCCCTCAAGTCCCCATGACCCTACATGCAAGGTTATTCCCCAAAGCACCAAAGACACAGGTTAACACATGGGGAATTTCCCCAGGAAAGTTAATGTCAACATACTTTGCAACCCCTACAAGAAGCAGAGAGGTCTGTCAAGAAGGGACCACGACACGAACAGTATTATGTTCAATGGAACAGTATTTTTCTGTTAAGCATTGTAAAGCAACAGGACTTCAAGCACTTTCCACAGACATACATCAGAAACAGCACATGTGCACTTCCAAAACTGAACTGGCATGAACTCATAATGCCATAAAGTGAGGGCAAAGACATTTAAGAAAACATTAAAATAACAAAGTTAGCATTACTCTGTAGGATGAATCAACTCACCCCTGCATAAAACATTTTATTTCTAAATCGGCTGTTGAATTTCTCTGGATTTGCTTCTGTGAAAGGACAAAGAGGAAAAATACGAGTACCCTATTAAAACAAATAGAATCCACTGTCTTCACATTCCTCCTAGCACTATAGGGCTTCTAGTACACATAACTCAGTGAAAGCATCAACAAAAATAGTTTTACAGAGTTCCCCTGCTGTGCCATCTGCTATCAGATTTCAAACATTGATACTGAATCCTTTCCCTTTCCTGCAGAATGAAAATAGGTGGAAACATGAGTGAAGAGGTAACAAGTATAGAATTAATTAATTTAGCATCTCTCAGGCTTCATCTTACAATCTCTCAGTACAGTTTGTGGGACTTTTATTTCTACCATCACTGAACAGATCTTGAAGAATAACAAAGAGAAAATCCATTAAATACACTCCTGCTTCAAAGCGTGGGTTAAGCATCAGCAAATTATGAAACACACTTAAATTCTTATAAATGTTACAAAGAGGTACTGAGAAATAGACATCTCTACTAAACACTCCTGCAGCGAAAAAATTAGTAGTTACACTCAAATCTATTTAGAGCTGTTTCATTTTGATTAAATTCTAAGAGATGGAGAATTTTAAAAGTCCAGTAGTAATGCATATCTAACAGTTCATCAAACAAGTACGAAACAAGAGTCTAATAGGCAGTGTTAGACTGTTTATTGGGGGGGTCTCCTGCAAACAAACAGTCCTCTAGACCTGAAGTATCAAACAGCTCATCAATAGGGATAAAGTACATTGCACCTTCCCTGATCCAACCAAAGTTTAGCAAATGAGGAAAGTGGAAAGAGTGGCTACTCAGAACATTTCCTCCTGAAGAAGCAGCTCTAAACACATCAGGCTTCGAGCCAGTGCTCAAGGCTCAATATTATCAGTCACAAGAAAAGTCCAGAGGTTGCCATGGAAAAGGCATGGACAGGTTACTCCAAACATTGCAATTGTTGCTTACTCTAAATTATAGAGTCATAGAATGGTTTGGGTTGGGAGGAACCTTAAAGATCATCTAGTTCCAATCCTGCTGCCACGAGCAAGGACAACTTCCACCAGATCAGGCTGCTCAATGCCTCATCCACCCTGGCCTTAAAGGCCTCCAGGGATTGAAGAGGCATTCACAGCCTCCATGGGCAACCTCTTCCAGAGTGTCACCACCCCCCACAGCAAAGAACTCCTTTCTTTTCTCCAGCCTGAATCT
>VZTY01012848.1:1324-81392 GCA_013400935.1 Turnix velox | reverse complement strand
CTGGACAGGCTGGATCAATGGGTTGAACCCAATCACATGAGATTCAACAAGGCCAAACACCAGGTCCTGCACTTGGGTAACAACAACCTCATCCAGCATTTCAGACTCTGAGAGGAGTGGTTGAAAAGCTGCCTTGTGGAAAAGGACCTGAGAGCATTGATAGCCAGACAGCTGAATTATGAGTCAAAAGTGTTCCCAGGTGGCCAAGGTGGCCAACAGCATTTTGGCTTGTATTAAAAATAGTGTGGTCAGCAAGACCAGGGAAGTGACCTCACCTTGAATGCTGTGTTCAGTTTTTGGCCCTTCACATTGAGGTAGAATATGTACAAAGCAGGGCAAAAAAAGCTGTTGAAGAGAGAGAATAAGTCTTAGGAGGAACGGCTGAGGAAATTGGAGTTGTTTAGCCTAGAGAAGAGGCTGAGGAGAGGCCTTATTGAGAGGAGGTTGTAGCAAAGTGGAGATCAACCTCCTCTCCCATGTAACAAGAGACAGGACTAAAAACAATGGTCTCAAGTTGTATCAGGGGAGGTTTAAGTTGGATATTAAGAAAAATGTTTATGCTAAAAAGTTTATCAAGCATTGGAAGAGGCTGCCCAGGGAAGAGGTTGAGTCACCAAGGATGTATGTGGCATGGTTTACTGTTTTAGTGGCGAACTTGGCAGTACTAGGCTAATGGTTGGACTTGGTCTTTTCCATTCTAAATATTTCTGACTGAATGTACAACTTCTGTTCTTAACAAGGTATCCTTAAAAGTGAAGTTTAGAAATCTTGGTTAAATGCTTATTATATGTGTCAGAGGAGGTCTGACAAGATTCAAAAGAAAATTACAGTCTGAAAGCTAAATTCCAAAGTCTCTGAATTCTTCATCAGCAAAAGAGTAATTCACAGAATTTTAGTTTTAGTCTATTTCCCAACCCATTCAGTTTTGTCAACAAAACTTTGTGTCTTTGGAGGCATTTTCACTTGCTTCATTTAGGTCGTCTTGCACCTATATAGTTGTGCTTTGGTTTGTCTAAAATAAACAAAACTATCGAGAAATGTAGATATCTTACTTTCTATCATATAAAAATTTAAAACCTCAACTCTCATATCTCATTTTTTCACTTTTAGCTGTGAAAATTATTCATTTTCACAAGTGAAAGAGTGCCATCTTGTGTATTATGAACTTTTTCTCTCTCCAAAATAATAATATTCTTCCCTAGTGTACTTCATAGATTTTTTTTTTTCCCCCACACAAAGTTGGGATAAAGTTAGCAGTATAGTGGTAAAAATAGTTGTTCAAGTCATTCACAAAGCTCTATTAAAATAACTTACTATCTTCCACTGAAAGAAGCAAAATGAAAATTAGTTTTCAAATAAAACATCACAGAAGTCTCTCTGTATGATGGTTTGGATCTAGTTTTAACAGGTTTAAGGTTAGTTTATATAGTATAAACTTCCATCTCTTTGATGTCCTTAAGTACCTACATAAGTCCTCATTATATTGATTTTAAAATATTTTAAGGTATTGATGACCATCATTAAGATTGAAAACATCACTTAAAACTTTTAGTTTGAGGTTATAAATAATACTCTATACTGTTACTGGTTTAGACAGCTGCAAATAAATAATTAGTACTACAACTTTCTAAATCACATAAGAATGAACAAGTAAAAATTTTAATTGACCATTCATGTTTGCATTCATTTCAATGCTAAAAATGAACAAACAAAAAAACCAAACCAAGACAACTCTATTTAACAAACAGTAACATGGATAGAAAGTAATTAATAACTATAGAGAAAATCTTGATGAATGCTATGTAATTTCAAAATTATGTGGTGACTTGTACTGCCTATAATTTATATAGACATGTGCACAAAAAGCAGTTGTTGAACCAGCTTCTTTTTTTCCAGTGCTTTAGCATCCATAAAATTATTAATTCCTGATGATTATCTCTAACTTTAGTAAGAAAAGGAGGCTGAAAAACATAGATGCTTATAGTAAAAGAAACAACTGCAATGATCAATTGAACATTCCTGATCCTTTTTTGAGTAAATCTGTTTCTCTAATTTTGATTATTTCAGTATTCAGTGCCTTCTTTTAAGTTGAGACAAATATTACAAAGCTTTTAAAATGTAGTAAATTTTAATTTGAATAATAGTTCATTTTAAAATTAGTGTAAAAATAGACTGAATTATGCAGCCTCATGCTTTAAAAGAAAAGACCTACCAGCTGAGACGAAGATTTCTGGGGAATAGAACACTAGACAAATGGCAAGACTGAGTGTGAAGAGTTGATAAGTACCAGAAAGGTAATTATGAACTGAATAATGTTTACATTATGAAATAAAAACTGTCTATCACAGGCATAATCTCTGGAGTACTCCTTGTCACTCTTTTACAATGTTGTGCTGAAACTGTTAGAAAAAGAACAGTTAGAATTCTAAGAATGTTTACAACAATCTGTATTTCAGGGTCAAATACTATTTGACACACTCCAGAGTAAGAAGTTCTGCTGAGATTAAGAAATAAAGAACAGATGGGAAATCCTACATCTTCTACCTATTTCTAATGTACTGTGAAATGTTCCAGCTTTCTGGCTATTTTCATAAACCAGATCAATGAAATTAAGGCAACAACACAAATTTTCTTCTAATACTTTACTTTTCAATTACAATACCTAAGATGTTCTAAAATTTTCAGATAACAAATTTATTGTCTCATAATGGAAAGTAACCTCTTAGAAGGGTCAAACTGATATTAACAATCTTCAAAATATTAAATGTCTCTCAGCTACCAGAACTACTCCTCTTGGTAGTCTTCAAATAATCAACATATATGTTCTAATTGCACGTGTGTGTTTTCTAAGAACTAGTTATTTTGCTCATTGAGCCTATTAGAGTGTGAGAGGCAAAAGACTGTCAGAAGTTGTAGAGATTTGACTGTGCAAGCAAGTGACCTTAGCTTCTCAGCCTTCCTGAAGGAAGTACACCTCAATTATTCTGCTACATACTGGTGAGGAGCACAGCAATGAATTTATGAAAAAATGGCTGTCTTCTTATTGCTATT
The DNA here is from genome assembly GCA_013400935.1 of Turnix velox. Lineage (NCBI taxonomy): Eukaryota > Metazoa > Chordata > Aves > Charadriiformes > Turnicidae > Turnix > Turnix velox. Next base: position 78,341 of record VZTY01012848.1, on the reverse strand, counting down.
ACTTCTCCAAATAAATGTCTCTCAAAATGATGAAGACATTGGATTTTCTTTTTTTATCTATATTTTTGCTAATGCAATTACAATCTAGTGTTACTGTATATTTTAACCAGTATGTTAAGGAGATTTTTAGGAGATGTAATAGAGCTTATACACTGCAGATGGTGAACATAACTGAGCAAGTGATGAAAATATGGTAAAGTATTACATATACTTAGTTCTTAGAAAAAACACACATGCAATTAGAACAAATATATTGATAATCTGAAGATAATTTGTGAAAGAAAACCCTAGGGCATAAGACCAGGTAATTATGGTTTGTTTGTTTGTTTGTTTTTGTATCAGAGGAACCAAAAATACCAATTCAGTAAACGTGAAACCTGTACTGTTCTTGACCTGAAATAACTATCTTTTGCTGCAACCCAGAATGCTGGGTTATGTGACCAAAGAATATGTTATACAAACATCGTATTTTTGAGGTTATTATAATTTAGACATTATAATTAAGAGAGTGACTTACTCATTTTAAATGTAAGATAAAAAAGCAGAGTTCAAAAAATTTCTAATTACACTTGTTAACACTAATTATTTTGTCTTGAATAAATATACTTTAAATACAATCAAAGAATTTCCACTTTGCCTGCATAAACTGAGGAATATAAGTCCAGTTTTTAAAACTAGCATTCACAACTGCTCTTAAAGTATACATATAGTTTTCAGGGTAAACAGCACAAAATAAATTGTGATAATTATTTTTTAAAATAGGCCTTTACCTCAAGTGAGTTGTGCACCATATAAAACCTTTTGAGGATAGATTGAAGCACTTGAAAGATTTTGTAGTATATTTCTTGGATTCAAAGACTGACTTTTGTCTTCTGCAGCTATGAATCTGACCAATTTTATATCATCTCAAGAAGTTTGCATTTCCACAAGTGGAGAATACAGATTTATTTCCAGTGCCTCTCTTAAATGGCATTCATGAAATATTATTCCTATTCTTGAAAATGCTCCAAATACGTATTGCTCCTAAAAGGATGCTTCTACCACTTTATCATTTTTATATAGGATTTTTTTAATGAATTTCAGGGGATAATCTTAATAAATGTACTCCATAATATACATGTAATTAAGTTCTGAAAACATATTTAGAGAGCTTCAAAAGTACTACAAAACAGATTGTCTACATGTTCAGCTTTCCAAGGCAAAGAACTTCAACTATTTCCCTTAAACATACAGCCCTTGTTTTGGGGAAGTGCATCTTGATACTCAGCTATGTACCTCCTATTTCTGCAGTATTTCTCAGTAGTTAGTGCCAACCTTACTATTCCAGTTCTCCAAATGACTGCTCATTAACAATCTGTTATCCAAATATAACTGCCTAAATTCAACCTTATTGCTATCATTCCTGCTTCAGACTACATTGCTGACACCAGAAACACAAAGTAAGTATAGAAGGAGTAAGATACAGCAGAACTGGTTCACTCATTCATTATTATCAGTCAGTTGATTCTCTTCTGTGGTGCACAGTGAGAGGCAAACAGGCCTTAATAAAAGCCATGTTTCACTGTAGGGGTTACTGAACGTTGTAACAGGTTACTGAAATATCAGCATTGTTGGAGAAATTCTGAACATGAGTAAATACAGCTCCGGGCAACCTGCCTTAGTTGACACAGCTCGATGCTCTACTCTACAGTATATTTCCTCCATATCCTCTTCCTTCTATTGCAACTTCTAAGAAAATTTTGGCACTAACAGATGTGGAAAGAAAAATAAGGGAGGAAAATCCTTCCATAGAAAGAACTTCTGAAGCAGTATGCAAAGAGTAGCTAGCTTAATTACATTGCTAAAGGACCGAGTCAAACCAGTTGAACAATATTTTGTGGCTTCATCAATAGAAATTTATCTGGCACTGCTACCACATAATGTTCTTTAGCATAAAAAGCTGTAAATTAAGTCTTGATAACACAATTATTTGAAAAGTATGACCAGAGCTAATATTTCCCTTTAATCTTCCTTATCTTCTACATACAAAGAAAAAAAAAAAAAAACGAATGACATTGTTTTGAACCTGACAGTTAAGAAGTAATAGGCTGTGGTAGCTTATTAAGAAGGCTGTTGCACAGAGAAAGGCTGAATGTAATTCTGTTTATTTTTTTCCAGTGAAAAACTTCTTTATTTTTCTTTTTATTTCTTCTTATTCTTTTTCAGATTCAATAACTTGTTTCCAATAAAGTAGTATTCCACCTCTGCTCACTGTTGCTTTGAAAACTGGCTAGCATTTAAAATGTTGCTCAGCCTATAACAACAATGTATCATGTCAAAAGGATGTGTCTGGTGAACGCTGCTGGGATGAGTGCTAGGTCATGTTTTAATTAAATTCCTCATTAGTAGTCTGAAAAAGAGTATAAAAAGCATGCAAATGAGATTCACATATCTAAATTGGAAGGTGCCTTACAGTCTAAACAAGACAGGAATGTCTGGAATGTGGGTGATGAAAATCTCCTGTCCTTTATTTGTGAAGATTGCCATTATCCGCAAAGTTTTTAAAATAAAGTGCAGAAATTAAATTTTATTTCATCTGCTTTGTTGTGTGAACTTTGGGTGACATTTAAAGTGTCTTTCTTTTGATTTTGTTGAGGGTTTGTTTTTTTTTTATTTTTGGTCTGTTTGGTGAATTTTTATTGAGAAATCAAAGGCTGTTCTAACAAAAGGTATCTTTGAGATAGTGGTGGTGGATAGAAAATTAGACCATATATAATGGCCAAATATAGCCTCTATATTCAGAGCTGGACACAGCCAGCCCACAGCAGAAAGAGGAAGGAAAGAAGAGCTGCTGCTGGTTGGATCCTCTGGTATCACATAATTGAGACAGTGCACACAGGAAGAGAGAAGTACAGTGCGGAGATCAACATACACAGAAGCACAGAACTGGAAGGGACCTCCAGAGGTCATGCTGATGCTGGAAGGATTTGTGACCTCGTGGGAGAGCCACAGTAGAGCAAGCAGACAGTTCCTGAATGACTGCACTCTGTGGAAAGGAGCAATGTCAGACAAATTTGCAGAGAGCTGCAGTCCATGAAAAGGACTCATACTAGATAAATTCATGGAGGACCATCTCATATGGGAGGGAACTCATGATGTAGCACAGGACCAGTGTGAAGGATCCTCTGTTTGACGAAGAATGAGCAGCAGCAACATGGGATCAACTGACAGCAACCCCCATTCCCTGTCCTTACATCACTTATAGAGGGTGGAGAAAGAGAAATTAGGAGTGAAATTGAGCCCAGGAAGAAGGGAGGGGTGAAGGTAGGACTTTGAGATTTAAGTCTAAGACTCAGTATATTACTCTGATTTTATTACTAATAAATTAAGCTAGTTTTCTCAAGTTGAGTCTTTTTTTTCTATGTTGGAAACTGATGAATGATCTCTCTGTCCTTATCTTGACCCATGAGCTTTTATTTGTATTTTCTATACCCTGACCGATTGAGGAGGACAGGGTGATAGAACAGCTTTGGTGAGTATCTGGCATCTAACCAGGGTTAACTCTGTCCAAATATTAATCTTGCATCTAATACATTACAAAATCCATATCAATTTTATCAGCTATATTGATTTAATAAATGTGTTTACATTTGCTTTTGGTGTACACAGGTGATGAAAATGAACTCTGAAATTTTCTTGTCAGCTACAATTTAAACAATCTCTTTCATATTAAATTAAGCTCAAAGCACATTACTGTATCTTAAGTGGGAGCTAAATTTCTATAACCTTTGCAGTTCTGTTAATGCCTTTTTTCTAATCAGGAATCTTAATGAATTTCTTTCTACCACTAAACTACACAGATCAGCATTTAATTATGAGAGCACTTACTAAATGAAATAGAGTGTAAATGAACTCCAGTTTAACCTTAACACTGCCTAAAAACCGTAATGTCAAAGATGAAATATAAGTGTACAAAGCTTCAACCTTTCTCCTCTAGAACTGCTGAAGTCCCTCTACTAAGAGGAAATGCAACGAAACACTCTTAGGATTTGGAAGACTATGTACCTATGATCAAATTATTACTTTTTCTTCTCTGGGAAGTAGATTATTGGCCACATAACCAACCAAAATTTAAAATACATAGGCAATGAAATCATATCATGTCACAGAATTTTTGGATGATTTGAGGAAGAAGACCTTGTTGAAGGGTAATATTACCTTGTTCCAAAATATACCATGAAAATGGAAGGTTGGACATTATATATTAATCAGAAAGCTCTCCAATAATAGAGTAATATAAAATTTTTAAAAAGCAATGCAACTAAGCTGAATAAATCTTCAGAAGTTTTCCTCAGTATATTTTCCCTTTTTCTTGCCTTTGCAGTGCATAGAGCAAAACACCAGAACTTGATTTTTAAATTGCAGTTTACAGATCTGTCTTGAAAAAAAAAAAAAAGTATGGAAACAAACAGTCCTGGCATTTTATATAAAGAAAAAGCCAAATGTTGTTGAATGGAGCATCACAGTTACTGTGAAATCCCAGCCAACAACCATATAAAGAAAAACTTCATGAAATATGGAAAAAACTTGAAAGAAAAGGTTTCAGTCCAACCTATTGCTTTTCTAACTAAGAAGTTATGTGTAAATAACACTCCATAAACTAATTTAATAGAGTGAAATGCATCACATGTTTCCCTCAGACTCTGTTCCCTCCTAAACCAAAATACTATTTTGCAAGTTGTGGGAGAATTGGAACTAGGAAGCACGCTGTGTTGTGACTGGAATACTAACAAACTGCAAGTTCTCAAATGAAAGAGAAAAGCCCCAACAAAACCAAATGAGGATGTAAATCATCACTTATTTGCAAGAATCTCACCTATGATATGTAATCACTTTACAAACATTATTTGAATGTTACTTGTAAACAGTAATAAACACATCATGAAAAGATTTCAGAGATGGATGAATTTCTTATTTATTTCCTTCAAACGCTTCAGTTGCAACATTCAGTCACCTGTCAATTACTGTTAAAAACATAATGTAGTCTGTGTATGGAAGAAATATGGGTATACTTCTACAGCAAAACTACATCTATAAAAAGGCTTGAGTGGGTTCTCACTTTTGGGATGTTTACATTCTATCCTCATCTGCTTCACTGGCTGTTTCTCAAATAAATCCTGCGTGTCTATTCTTAAACCCTTAAAAAATGTGTTGCTATTATTATTCATGCTTTTTTGCTATTTAAGCCTACTCTTACTACCTTTGAAAATGAAGACTAACTATTATCCCCTTTATGGGAGTCATAGTTGTATGACGTATAAATAACCTTGGATGAGGTATAAAATACATGTGCTTAACTCATTGATTATATTAAGTTTATTTTTTTAATTTACTCTAAATATCTAGAGTAAAACCAATTTTGCATCACATTAGGAAAGATCCCAAGAATAATTACTTCCTGTGAAATTTAGCAATTCAGATTTACACTACAGAATCATATCAACTGCCAATGCTCAGTATAAATCTTTTTAATAGGGATTACATGTCTATCAATGGCAGAACAGAATATTAAATCCTTTATGCATATTGCATTTTTTTTCAAATTTGGATCATGTATGTTTTTGAAAACAATTACATTTTTTATCTTTCTCCTCTTGAAACACGAGATCCAGTTGAATTCAGTGGGCCTAAGAAGAAGGGTACGAATTTACACAGTTATGTCACTGGATTCTACCTTCCAGATATGAAGAACTATTTCACGGGTGTCAAGGAGAATATTGCAGGGCTGAATGGAGTCTCCCAATTTGTGCTCCACAATGAATTTTAGGATTTAAACCATTAAGAACTAAAATTCTCTAAACACTGTGAAAAAGTATGAAATGACTGAAAACAAGCAGCTCCTCACTGCAACTATCCATGAAAGAGTAAAACAAAACTAAAACAAACTCCTTATGAATAGATGATTGATTTAATTCAATCAGCAAAGGGTATTAAAATATTTAGGGATTATTTTGGTATACACTTTTTTGACTTTAAAATCTTCTTTGCAACAAGAAGAGATGAATTAAGATAAAGGCAGTACAGGACCTTAACAGTACAGCTTGTGGGATCATATGATAGCTTCAGAACCTACTCCTATATTAAAAAAACCTGAAAAAAATCAATATGAAGAAACAGTAACAACCATTGCAAAGCATGCTCTAAGTCAAGGTGATTCCAGAAAAGCTAAGAGTGTCTAAGGGGTTAAAACTCTGCTGAGACTTCCACTTTGGAGAGGTGCACTTACACTGTTTCAAGTCAGAAAGAGGGGCAAGAATATATGATGAAATGCCAGGATGTGCGAGCAAATTTGAGTACCAGAAAGAGTACTTTCAGAGAGGAAAGGAAGAGGGAGCGATGTGCAACCTGGAGTTCATGAAGTGGGTAGTGGAGATAGTTTTAAAAAAATTCTGGGAACCACTGCTGTACAAGATGGTAGAAAAGTAACAAGCACACATGGATGTTGAAATACTTGCTTCTGCCTGAAGCAAACCTGAAAGTGATGTGATAGACAGCCTCATTTATTTCTGAAATTCTGATACAGTGTGTCCTGAATAAAAACCTTGTCTGAGCAGACTAGTAGGTATTTACTGGTTGTTGTCAAATATCAACAATTTCTTCATTAGTTCACAAGTGAGTTTCAGAAGTGAAGGAAAAGTGAGACATCTCCCCATTTACAAGTTTTAGACATTGGAGAAAAACAGTTTGATAATTTTGGTTTTTTGGTCAATTTTGGAGTTTTTTATTTGTTTGGGGTTTTTTCTTATGCTTGTTTGTGTGTTTGTTTTGTATTTTGTAAAGTGATCCTGTATACTGCTGAAAGCTACAAGAACTGAAATAATGGAGACAACTATCTAGCTCATCTTATGAGGATGACATATTGTCAAATTCTTTACAGATGGCATAAAATAGAAATGTCCCAATATTTATATTCATCTCATTAGACTGTATGAATTTTGACACTTATCTCCATTTTATCCTTTCAAATTACTATATAGCTAGAAATTCTAGGCATCAGCTACCTTATCAGTCACAACTCAATCTCTGCTCTGGAAGCAAGTGAAATAAAACCTCTGGATAATGACCAAAAAGATTATTTGTCAAGCATTTTTAGTATCCATTTATGTTTTCTAGACAAATATATTGCTTAGAAATACATGCAATTTTAAAAGACACTGTTTAGCAAAGCATTGATGTTCTACTTAAATTAACTTCTGCTTTCTACATAAGGAAAAATGTAAGTCAAGAAATTGAATACATTCAGATCTCTTGTTGAGCACAGGCTAAACATAATTCGACCTTATTTTAAACATGAGCATAAAAGGAAAAACACATTCTGATAGCTCCAGCCTATCATCCAGCTTCGCATCTAAACTCTGCTTCTTCTCTTTTCAGATCAGGTGCCAATAAGCCATTAAATTAGTTCATTACATCTTATGTATGACTTTGGATTCGAGCTTGCAGACTTGGATTAAGCCTATTTTAAGTTCTTCATATCAAAGCCTTGTATTTGATATTCATTTTGTCAGGAGCAGTACCGTAACAGGCTTTCAAAGAACATCCCTATTATTTCCTTCAACAAACTCGACTCTAAATTATTTGAAAACTAACAGAGCTGTTAAAACAAAATGTCAGTGAGTTTCATGAAGCTCAGAAATTACAAATGGCAAATACATGAGGTGAAGCCTGTATGAAACAGAATCACAGTGTTTTTCCACTACCTTTCCCTATTCATTTGAAAATAGTTACGTTTTGCATACCTTTATGTCAGGATTCTCTCCACCTGCAGTAAAGAACATCAAAGAGATAGCAAACCTCTCATGCATTGCACACAAGAACTAAGTTCCAGCTCACAATAGAAATCTCTGAGGCTGAACTCAGAGAAACCATTACAAGTTATCATCCACTACATACCTAACAGATTTCTTTTTTCCTGTTCTCATTGTCAGGCATTTATTGTGCTGCTGCAGCCTGCTTCTACAATCAGGTGTGAGTTTTTGCAGCCATGTCTGAACTGGTTCCACACAGTTCACTCCTAAGGAAAGGTCATCTTGTGCTATGCAGCAATTTCTCTCAAGCAGAAATATATATTTACATGAAGACCAGAAAAATACAATTCCCTAATTTTCAATTCACTAAACAAACAGAAAAATAAGATCTCAAAAGTTGTGTTTTAAGTCCTCTGTTTTCTAAATAAAAATCAGTGTTGAGGGAGTAGTATCTCCAAAGAGTAAAAGAAAGACTGTAAAAAGGGCTAAGCTTCCTGTAAATAATGAAAGGTACCAATAATAGCATCAAGCTCTTTTACTTGCACCATATAGCAACTCAACTGTAAAACATTTTATAAAGAGAAGTTGAAGGTTACTCCTGATTTGTTAGAAAAACCTTGTATGTTCACTCTGAAATGTAGCTATTTTTAAATTAAGAAGCAGCATTCTAAGCTGTGTTCTTTGCTTCATTTATGAGCCTTCTGTGTATAGAAATTTGTATAAAGCACCCTTATCTTTTATTTCTATCCAGTAATCTCCCTTTGAATAGGATGTTCTCCGAGCACTCACTGCTCTCTTATGTCAAGATCTCAGTGCATTTGGCCATTCATTACAATGATCATCTTGCTTCACCACAAAACTTTTTGATGATATATTGACTTACTTTTTCTGACTAAAGATTCAAAATGCACTGTAATTTTACATATAATTCTTCCTGTCCTAGCCTAGTCATATCATTGTTTCTTTAAAACAAACTCCTCACACCAGGCAGTGAGTGTATCTATGCTCTTTCCACATGCTCCCAGTGCTCTTCCTTCCTGTGAATCTCCATTTCAATAATTCAGACAGTGTCAAGTCTACAACTGGTTTAATTAGTTATTTTTCTCCGTCCAGGAAGTAGAGTTTTCTAATTGTTAACATTTTAATCCCTACTAGGGAATGAAGGAGAGGATGATATCACCCAGGAAAGTGCTTATGTCAATCAGCACTCTGACCTAATTACAGATCCATTAAAACTGACACAGAATACAGAACGAAGAGTGATACTCTGTGTATTGCACGTATTCCCTTCCTGTTTTTCCCCTCTTCTCCCTTAGACAATTGTGAACTACCTACAGATGCCTGAAATGTTATCTCAAGGGCAGGGACTGGTTAGCTTCAGCATTCAAAACTGATCTGTCAGAAACAAGCAAAAGAAAATTCCACTGGATGTAGGCCAGACCTGGGCACAGATCTGGATCAGAGTATTTGGAAGAAGTAAAGCTAGTCCTTGTTCTTATTTGGGCAATCTTACAGGTTAATTTAAGCACTATTTTGTTAGAACTTTTAAAACTAAACTAATTTCACCATAAGTAATAGAAATTCCAATTGCTCTCTCCTGCTAAGCCATGTTCTTTCTTAATCCATACTTTAAAAGAGTTATTGTAGTCTTTGGCATTTTTATAAAGATTCTGTGTAAAAAAAGAAAGTAACTGAAGAAGGCATCAAAAATCACAAGGATAATCAAATATTTTTTGTGAAAAAGAATCCCTATCAATTTTGGAGTCACAGAAATAGGAGAGCACAGAAATAACATTTTTCTGTTGTAAAAGTGATGTGCATTTGTTCAAGTGCTGTTAATAGAATATGTTTTATTCAAGTGGAATATGTTCAGCTGTGCTCCCATGCATTCCGAAAGAAAAAAAAAATATGTATATTGCTGTTCACTTTCTGGAATTTCACTGGGGATGGTAAAAAACAATATCCAAATTTCTGGGTAAAACTGGCAATGGGAGACCAAATTTCTGTCAGTTTTTTTATCTATTAGGTTTTAAATAAATTATTATTGGAAAAAAAAAAAGCCTTGCAAATATAATAGAAGATTAGCAGGTGCCATAACTAGTCGATGGTAATCAAACTCCTGTACACAAAATGGGTGACCTCTGCTGATTAGATCAGATCACACCTAATGCATGATTTCCATGTAAGGAACTCTGATGTTTTTTGATGAGGAGAAAGTAGAGGTGTTTAAGGTCAGGCTGGACAAGGCACTGAGCAGCCTGATGTAGTGGGAGGTGTCCCTGCCTATGGCAGGGGGGTTGGAACTCGATGATCTTTAAGGTCCCTTCCAACCCGAACTATTCTATGATTCTATGAAGCTGCTTCTGCATCATAGCTATGCACCACTGCTAAGGGCCAGAGCTCTGGTTCACATTCCCCTGCCCACATTACCTGCCTCAGTCCTCGTGTGGTGGGACTGTCTCTGCAGGGAAGGGGAGGCTCTGCTTGTCTGGTGTTATGTGGTGCTCCACTTCTGAAATACATTTATATCTCCCCTGTGAAAGCAGGTTGACACCTTGTCCATTTCAATTCGGAATCTTAAGTCACTACTTTCACCTGAACTAATAAATACAATTAATTCTTTGCCTTCCTCATGATTCCTCATGCTAGTAAATTTCATCTGCAATCCTCTGATGTTGTTCCACTGCTTTAGTCCTAGTATGTGCCACTGAATTCACACAGCAAAGTAATATGACTAGAATCCAACACTTCTCTTTACAACCAGACAAATAGGCTACATTGAGCAGACTGCTCACAATGCTGATTAACTTCTTACTCTTAAGGTTTGACCTTGTATTTAAGGATTTACCTTGAAATCCTCCTACCGTGTTTAGATTAGATGGCTGAATCAAGAGTTTTCGTGACTTCCAAGAACAGTCAAGTATTGTGGTTGTTATGCAATCAAATTAATGAAAATTTCTGATCTGTATAATTAATCTGAAATAGTCCTAATTTTTTTTTCATTCACAATTTCCATATGTTCAAAATTTAAGCTGCTTTTTGTAAGATTTAATCAACTTCATGCCTTATAACTTTGTTCATCTTAATTTGACAACACACTCAAAACTTTCTGCAATACTTTTGAATTTTGAGGGAAGCAAAATGCCACTTATTAGCAAATACTAAGGAAGGCTAAAATACAGTGTTGACTAAGACTCCATTTATTTGAGCTATTCACTTCCCAGTTTATTTATTAAAAAGTGAGGCTAGCATTCAGCAACACTGAACCTCAGTTTGCCTTTCAGCCTTGAAAGAAAGATGAGAATTTCTTTAGACATTTCATAAATACATCTCTCTCATTAGGTAGCTCTGAAACTTCCATTTACATTTATTAAGTCAGGTTATATGCAGATTATAAAAAATTAGGGTTGTATGTGTAGGAACTGTTTTAATGTATTAATCTTTATAAGGCAGAAACATCAAAATAATACACCATACATTTAGCACAGTACTATAGCAAAACCATCCCTATGCTTGATGTTTGTATAATACATAAAGGCAATATATGCAGAGGATCACTGTAAAGATCAGGTAACTTCATTCTAAATCAGAAAAGCAAGGCTAAATCATTAGGTTCACAATTTTTTTTCCATTCTCCGCAACTTCTGCTCTAACAGTTGTCAGGGTAACAAAAATCACCCCACAAAGTGGAGCCTTAGAGCTTAGAGACTCTCTGAGCTACATTACAGACAATATGTTGTCTTCTCTGAGAGCCTGAGCACACAAACATAAGTTTGAGTAATGCGTGTGGAGTAAACTAGCACAGATACATCAGAAAGTTTCACTCAGCATCTGGTACAAAGACTAAGTAAATCAAGAATAATACATATTTCAGGTTAATTAGGAACATGAAAGGTTTAAATGTATTTGCATGTTGACATTTTGTTATATCATTCAAATTTATTAAATCAATAAGGCAGGCTATTCTTGGAACTTTTTATTAGGTTCTGGCATTATTTGCTAAAGAGGGCCCAAATCAGCAGAAGATATGACATGCAATTTCAGATAATTATAAAATAATTTTTTAAGTCTAAGGTGAAGACTCTGAAGAAGTAGATATACATATATATAAATAACAATTCTTAACTGTCCCTTGCTTTGATTATTCTAAGCATAAAGGCTCTTACATTGGAAAATCAGTCCTCTTTGTCAACAAGGACTGTTTACCATGAAAAATACCATTCATAACTAATTTCTAATGACTACCACTAACGCCTAAGTCATTTGGGAACCTGATCATAATATTATTGTGCAAGATACTAGAAATGCAGACTAAATAATCCAATCAAAATCCATTTGAAAAGATGGTAAACATTTTATTTCTAACATCTGAATAAAAAAATGTTGCCGACCATGCTTCTGAAAGCTACTTGTGTTTAAGACTGAAAGTCTGAGCTTCTATCTTTAAAACTACAAATCAAATGCAACCTGTGAAACAAATTGAGGAACCAGAAGACATTTCAGTGGAAGACATAAAAGGCAACAGACAATTTTTAATTATCAAAAATGTCACTGGCACATATGTAGAGTCTTACCAGTAGTTAAACAGCTTTAAATTCTTTTATTGCATTATAAAAATTAGATACACTGTCAGGTAAGAGAATAATAGGTTAAAAATGTGAATATATACTTGCTGATTTATCTCTTGTCATTTATTACACTACTTCCAATACTGTTTCTCCAAGGAAACAAGAAAGGCATTAAAAAAGAGATATTTGTGGTTAGAAAAATGGTAGGAAGCAAACAAGGTGCTCTGAATGTATTCACTTTGAATAATACTATACAAAGTTACATTATAAAACTCAGAGATATTTTTTAAAATGTTCAGCCTCAAAGGTTGAAAACCTGCTATTAAACATCTAACAGAAGGAATCACAGAGGTCAATGGATTTGGGCATGAGATGACTGTGGCACCATCAAAACTTCTACATGCTCTTCCCATTCAGTTGCACAGGAAAAAAATTGTACAGATCTGACAGAAATTCAAAAAAGACAATTTTCTATGTTAGTAAGATATACCTCCTGCAAAGAGAAGGAAGCTTCAGGTAAGGATTTAAGTAATCAATACCAGCTGACTTTGGGTATTACTACCGTGAGAAAAGGACTCCTGTAGGAGAAAATCACCCTTGTTCTTTGAACTCAATGCAAAGAGGAAAAACTAGAGTTGCATGGTGTCTCAAAGGTAACCAAAACACAAATTTCCATAGTGTAATAGAAATAATGCTTTCTGGGCCCCAGCATTTTTGTCTGTATGAAGATTATAATTTGCTCTGTTAATACTCATGAACATCCTAAGTGATAACTAGGTCTAAAACAAAATTAGCATCAAATTTATTTACTTAGCACCCTACAAGCTGGCTCATACATTTACAAAAGAGGAATCCTACTTACTGAGTTTGAACAATTTTTCTAACAGGAACAGTGTTAAAGAGGATATTTTTAGAACTGTGGAAAGGAAGTATCCTTAATATATCCTCCATGACTCAGTCTACTTACTGTTGGCTTTCTATTGTCTCCATGATTGAGCTATTTTTCATTTATTTCTATATTACACTTTTCTATCTAGCTGACAGAAAAGTTTTTTTTACCTAATAAAATTGAAGTAATCTATATTATATACAGAATGGAAAGTGTTTACAGTTTTTTTTTTTTTTACCAGAACATACTTATTTGGAAAATTTTCACAGTAACTCTGGCACAAAGCTTCAACTGTGAAGTCAGAAAGAACGCAGAACCTCTAGGTTTTTTTTAGATTTGCATCTGCCTATATTTTATGCTTTGGACAGAAAGCAGTGATGGATAAAATAGAAGCAGATTTTTAACTAATTCCCCATGTTCATCAAGAAAAGAGATAAAAAAGTGTATTTTGGAGTTTCCTTTCAGATGGAACTACATCTGAAAATCTGAAAAAAACTCACTAATGTTCAACAGCCCACACCACTACTCTTACACACAGCAGCAAGATCAATAAATAATTCACAGCATTACCAAAACAAACATACCTCAAAAACAGTGGTGACTTAATTCTTCTGAGGAATTACTAGTTCAGCTGCTTTTTTGTTTTCTGGTCTTGAATTTGTTATATAACCTGGGAAAAAATAAATCTCAGCTTACTTCCAAACTGAAAGCATAAGGCTAGACTCAAGGAAAAAATGCTTAATAGCATTGCAGTTAATTCCTCTGTAATCCTGCCTCATTACCTTAAGCAAATAAATCCCTGAAAAGGATTGCCTTATTAAAAGCAAATTAGAAAACTGAATGTCATCTGCTCTTAATATGCAGTCAGAAAAGAGGCTCATTAATAGGGCAGTATGTAAAGAAGTCCCTATCAGACAATTCTTAGCCGATTTTCAACCGACGTGTATGTAAATATCATTTCACAAATTCCTACAATAAAATGTGTGAACATCCTTTACTATGTGCTTGCATTTAAAAAAACATAATCATTTAGATTCTATAAAACCTCCAATATTTTAAAGGTAAATAAAATGTAGCAAGAGTGGATATTAAATTATCATACTTCCTATTCATGCCTGTCATCATAACGTTTGATTTACCAAGGAGAGGTGGAAAAAAAGCATTAAAAAAAGAAATTAAAGCTATCTGTATTTTCATTTTATTTCTTTTGCCATGTAAAATTCAGGAGGCATAGCCCAGGACCTGTTAGCACTTGTTTGCAAACATTTTTAGAAGTGCACATGGAGTGAATAAGCAGTGAAGAAGTAGAGCATGCTAACAAAAGATTAACTACTGCAGTCACTATCATTGCTAGAACATTATTATAATAGAAGTTTTCATAGAAAACAATTTACCAATTGTAAATGTTTTTGGTATTTCAGTAGAAATGCAGTAGAAATACAGAAATGGTTTATCAGCTTCTTGTTAAAAAGAAAAAAAAGAAAAATCAATACTAGCAACAAGTTTTTCTTTAAGAAGTGACAACTTTATTGTCAACTTAAAATAACAGCTATCTCTAGAAACAAATTGCCCTTTGCATTTTTAGCTTCATTAGTATTGAACTTCTCAACTTCACTTTAAAATATTCTTTTTATCTTAATCAACTGGTGAGTTATTCCTTACTTCAAATTACACTGTATATCTGTACCAAAACAATAAAATAATTTAAGAAGGAAAAACAGCTTGCTTGAAAGGCATGCAAGAATAATTCAACTAAGTGAACCAAGCTCTGATTTAGATTATTTTCGTATAAAACCATAACACAGTTTGGAAGAAACTAATGAAGATTGTATTCAAATGAAAGCAATAAAAAGACAGAAAGACAAAGACAAAACAGAAACGAGAAACAAGTACAAAGGGTTCATTGCAGCACTGTTCGTTAAGACAAGCCAGCAATGCAGCAAGTCAGGAAGAAATCAGGCAACTAATTTCTGCCAGTAGCAGTTTCTCAATCCTTTTCTTCAGGATTTCTCAAAAGAAGAAAAAATAATACATAATCATGCACACATCAGTTTAAACACATGAAAGCAAATGCATGCCATAGAGACCTAAACAAGGAATTGAGCATTAACATGCAAAAAGTGGTATATATATTACTTTATCATTCTTTTAACAGATGGGAGTATGCTTACAGGTTCACAGCATTAAGATAGCCACATCACCATTATTAAGACCAAATCTTCATTAACAAATATTTTTATGTCCATGACTTGAAGGTTTTGTATTACTTTGTTCATGGTAATACAATGGACTCAATGTATTATTTTTCATATTGTGCCTTTTGATATCAATTTTTGAGATCTGCAAGGCGGCTGAATAAACGTCTCTTCATCCAAGGACTATTATTGTCTGAGTGCTACAACATTTTCAGGGTCAAATGAAAAAAAAAACCTGAATGACAGCATCCAAAATAACTCCTGCTTGAAGGATGCATCTTCTAATTGAGGTTTAAGTAAAAGGTGTCAACAAATCGGAGCCTATCTTCCATATTGAGATCTTAATTTCTCTTATTTAGGTAATTACACTAAGTAAAGGATTTCAAACATTTTGTTTCATGGAGCAAGAACATACATTTTAAAGTTGTTTGCAATCTCTCACACAATTCATGACACTTTTGTATTTCTAGATTAGTTGAAGTATTTAATCAGATTTATTGATTTTCAGCATTGGCTGAGACTTGAGAAAATGACCGATTATTTCAGCCTGCTAATTCTTATTTTGTTTCTTCTTGAGACTCTGGTGGCTGGTTAGGGTTTGTTGTTTATTTGTTTTAGTATTTTTAAAGGTTCATAGTCAATTGTCACATCTGTTGCTCATGCATTTGTCCATAACTCTGAAATTTGATGTCTTCTCTACTGTGCTTAAAGATTCACAATTTCACTACCACATGTATCTGTATTTTTCAGGCATTTTAAGCAATATATTTATTTCAAAGTATGTCAGAGTGAAGACAAGCACCCCTGATTAAGTTGCTTTAGACATTTGAAGGTCTATACTTACTACCAGAAAGGCTTTGCTCTTACAAACTGACTTAGATCAGTCTTAGGTTTGCTTTCTGCAGTTGCTTAATTCCAGTAATGCACAATTACACCAACCTTATAAAGAATTACTGATCAATTTGTACCCTAATATTCAGCTAGAGCCCTACTTTCTTTACAGGAAATCTCTGACACAAAACTTGTACTGAGAAAAATTGTGGTAGTGATTTTATTCCAAAATCACCATGGAAGTGGAATTGAGTGCACCCCAAGCAAGTGTGCAGATGACATCAAGCTGTGTGGTGCAGCTGGAATTCCATCCAGAGGGACCGTGACAGACTGGAGAGGTGGGCCCATGCCAACTTCATGAAGTACAACATGGCCTAGTGCAAGGTAGTGCACCTGGGTCAGGGCAACTCTAAGCACAGTTACAGGCTGGGTGGAGAGTAGTTTGAGTGTAGCCATGAAGAGAAGGACTTGGAGGTGTCAGTGGACAAGAAACTCAACACAAGCTTCCGGTGTGCGCTTGCAGCCAAGAAGATCAACTGAATCCTGGGCTGCATCAAGAGAATTGTGACCAGCAGGCCAAGGGGAAGTGATTTTACTCCTCTGCTTGTCTCTGGTGAGACCCCAACTGTGATACTGTGTCCAGTTCTGGAGCCCTCAACATAAGAAGGACATTGAGCTGTTGGAGCAGGTCCAGAGGAGGGTCACAAAGATGATAAGGCTGGAGCCCTTATGAGGACAGGCTGAAGGAGGTGGGGTTGTTCAGCCTGGAGAAGAGAAACCTCAGGGAGGACCTCATAGTAGCTTATCAGTACCTGAAGGGGGCCTACAGAAAGGCTGAGTTAAGTCATCTTCCAGGTTCAGGGTGAGATCTTTTTGCTATTTTACATGGTCTAGTGAGAGGTGTTCCTGCCCATGGCAGGGGGGTTGGAACTAGATGATCTTGAAGGACCCTTCCAACCCAGACCATTCTATGATTCTATCTCAATAGGGTACAGGATAACTGGAACTAAGGGTAATGGCTGCAGATTGGAAGAGGGTAGATTTAGGCTGGAGATAAGAAAGAAGTTTTTTACTGTGAGGGTGATGAGACACTGAAACAGGTTGCCCAGAGAGATTGCAGATGCTTCCTCCCTGGAAGTGTTTAAGGCCAGGCTGCATGAGGCACTGAGCAACCTGGTCTAGTGGGAGGTGTCCCTGCCTTTGTCAGGAGGCTTGGAACTAAATGATATTTAAAATCCCTTCCAACCCAAACCATTCTATTATTGCAGGTTTCAGAAAAAAATAGTAAAAAACCTTTTCCTTACAGGGTTTTCACTGTAAGGCATTTCACATGAAATGCTAATTTATGGCTCATAAGTAACAAATTTATTCATGCTAGTGTTTTGAAAACTCATAACAAATTTACTTACCATCACAAAATGAAAAAATACAGATGAGAAAGAGTTTGTCAGATAAGTGAGTACAATTAACTGCTTTTCATTCATTTTATATAGTAATACATAATACTACTAGTTACTAGTGTCATCCCCTTTTTAATTAAAACTATTTTTTAAAATAACATGAATGTGGATTATTAGCTATGATTTGTGCTTGTGTCACAGTACCCAGATGAAAAGTTCTCCCTCAAGCTAATAACAGCTAGAAAAGGGAACTCAGCTTTAAAACCTCTATTTTCTCTTTCCTTTCCTAAAGAGATATATAGTAATTTTTTACCTCATAAACATCTTGGCTTACCTTTATCTACAGAAAAATAAAACCACTTGCAGACAATAGCAACAATGACTAAAGTCTTCAGCTATGGTTTACCTGTAATCTCAAATAAATTGCCTTTTCTCAAACAAATTAAGCTACAATTAGAAATAATTCACTTTCTGGAGATAAGGAAATAAATAATTTTGCTCCTATATACTTGATTTTCAACCACCTGACAAAGGAAAAAGCTTAACAGGGAGCATCACCTAATTATTTATATAATAAAGAAAAAAATAATGTATCTTAAAAAAAAAGAGTCTGGAATCATTTAAGCGAAAGGAATAAAAATCCTCTCAAGCACCTGCTAAACAAAGTAAAGGTAAACAATAATTTACAGGATGATCTCACAAACTACCCCATATTCAAAACACAGACCTCACTTTAAGCTTCAGTGCTATGAAGAAAACACTGGTTGGCTATATATGCAGTTTATCTTAGCTGTCCACTTTTCCTATCTTAGCTGCCCATGTTTCCCATCATTATTTCTTTAATTTTTCTTTACATTTCCTAAATAGACTTCCACTTGATTTTTTTTGTTTATTTGGTTTTGTATGGGGTTTTTTGTTTGTTTGTTTTGTGGGTTTTTTTGTTTGGTTTGGCTTGTTTTTATATTCCTAGATACAGATAAGTTCTACGAGAATATTCCATGGGAATAACAGCTATATTCCATGGGAATGGGAATTCCATTGTCATATTTTTTTTCTTCTCATTTTCCATTGGAAGCTTTTTTGATAAACACCAAAGTAGACAAAACATGTATGAAGCTACTTAACCTCCTAAACTTCATGAATGAAGCAATTGTTTTTTCCTTTTGTGTATCGACTTGGAACAAGGAGAACATTGATATTGTTTATATAAATACTTAGGTTTTTAAGAAAAATTTTAAGAATATTTCAGCTTGCATTCTAGAAATGCATTGAATCTAATGAATACTCTTATACCCAAAAGCATACTGAGCTATGTGGCAACTGAGATGAAAAATAATAAGGCACTTAGGACTTGACTTTGCTTTCCACTATTCAGCTGAAACTGTCAATTAAATTCTTACTATAATGAGATTGTGATTCCAGGAAAAAAATCAAAACATGTTAGGATAAAACCCACTAGATTTTAAAATAGACTCAACTAATTTATTTGAGAATAAGAAAACTGGGAATTAATGTCTCCAAGACAGAGAATTGTCTTTGCTTCTATTCTTTGACTAAAAATCAAAGCCGCATTAGGGATTTTTACCTGTACATGTTAATGAATCCTTAAATTATTTAGTAGATTTTTTTTCCACTGTGAAGAAAGAAAAAAAAAATCAAGAAAAGAAGCAGGACTGTTTCAACAAGTATTGTATTTCTACTCATTTCTGAATAAGTATTCTTAAAGATTTATTCCCATACACCTGCTTCTGCAAATATACATAACAATGCTCAGATAATATGAAGAATAACTATACCGCTACACCAATCAATCATTAAGGATTTGACAGGGCCTGAATTTTAAAGAATATAACAATGAAGTTTATACACAATTCAAAGGAGAACAAAGGTTCTTGAAAACCATATATATAGCAGCTCAAGAGAAAAGCAAATTGCATATCAAGTCAGCCAACAGAGTAAAAACCATGTTCATTAGAAATCAAAACTATGAATGTGCGAATAAATCAATTGTACTCCACAGCCTCATATACTTGACTCTTGTTTCATAGAGCTTCATTAAGAAATTTATATGCTTTTTTCTAGAACATTCTTTTAACTGAATTAGTTCGTTTGCCAAACATATCACCTTATTTTCTTCAGATTTCTTTGATCCCTTCTTTTTCCTTATACTGAATTAAATGAAGTTTTGGATTGTTAGGGACCACACAAGTTCACCTGAATAAAGACCAATGTAATTATTCACTGACAGAACAACAAATCCTAGCCAGGTTTGTGCTACAATTTTGTTGTCTACCACTCCTATTTGTGAAGCTGTATTGATTTTTTTCTGTTTTGTTCTCATACACAAGCTCAAATTTATATTCAGCAGTATCTGAAAAAGAAAGGAACTGGTGGGTGAAGGAAGGAAAATCTAAAAAGCTTTTTAATGAAGTAGCAATTAAATATGATGCTACACCATTTTTTATTTCTCAACAAAAGCAGACAAAACTTGACAGGAGACCGAAACTTACACTTAAAGTGCTTAATGGCATTTTACCATTTATAGATTAATTCTAAACAGTGAATGTACCCTATTCTGCATTTTACAGGTATCTCTATTTTACTTGGTTTGTCATATGAATTGTTTACAATTTCAAGAATAAAATGAAGTGTCCTAAACCTCATTCTCACTTAAATACTTTAAATTATACAACTGCTTTCATCTATACCATCAAACTATTCCTAACACGATATCCAAACACCCTTTGAGATTGAAGAACTGGAAGCATAACACGGGCATAGACAGCAGTGTCAGGGCACCCCCCAGTAACAACATGATTTACTAGAACAGTCTAAGGTCTCTTGAACTAGTACTTACTCAGCATTTAGAAATCACATCAAAATTCCATTAGCAGAAGTGACCCTTCACTTACTAAGGCATTACATCTAATTTATGAGGAAGCCTTAATAAATTAGTTTGCTAAATCTCTGGCTGAAATAGATCACAGCTGTGTCTTACTAATTAACCTTTCCAAGTACAAAAGCCCAAAAGGTTTCAAGTGATTTTGTTTTCAACTCTTTGTAAATGGAAAGTGTTCTCATTCATGTAGTACAACTCATCCACTGATCTCAATTCATTAAAAAGTTCTTCCTAAAAAGAGATGGAAAAGATAGAAATGAAAATAATTTTCTGCATTTTAAATATTTTTTACTGTGTTGAATTTGCTCTTATCTAACTAACTAAAGTACGAATTGAAAAATAGCTTTGATGGTGGGGTAATCAAACTATTAGCAATACAAACTTTAGAATGAAAAGTTAACTGTAATATTTAATTTCAGTTTACACCTTGTGTGTGTTGTAGATGCAAACACATACACACATATATATTTTTGCATATGTGTTATTAGTGAAATTTTTTAAAAGCGAGAACATTCAATACTGCTAATACCAGAATTTTGTGTAAATTCTCCCCCCCCACACACCCCCCATAAAATATTCATCAAATTCAATGTAATTTGTTCTAGAAAGCTGTGTTTTGTGACACAAATATGCTCTGTTCTTAATATTCCAGATGAGTCTCAGACTTCTGGCTGCAGTGACATTTTAATATATACTACCTAAAGGACAAAATTAAATGTCTAGCATCAAGAGAAAACCACTTACTAAAAAGGCAAACAGGCAAGAAAGAGGGAGGAATAGTTGTATTAAGCAGAAACAGGATAAAAGAGAAAGCAAGAGAACAGGTTTAGATTCATCACAGCAGTATCATAAATTTTCCTCAGAGAATAAAAGTGAAAGCAAAAACTGGTATGAGCTTATTTTCCTGTCAATCAATCAAGACTGATAGCAGATAGCTCCCCTTAGATATATAGAAGTCAAGGCTCTTCCTTCAGAATGCTTGAAGCCTGATGATGTTCTTCATATAATAAGAGACATCCCAAGGCAAACGAAGAAAACAATATTTTAAAGCCATCACTTAGAAGATCATTTCTGAGCTCACAGAAGGTCCCACAGCATATTCTAAATTGCACACTGGCATACAGTCTTCA
The DNA here is from genome assembly GCA_013400935.1 of Turnix velox. NCBI lineage: Eukaryota > Metazoa > Chordata > Aves > Charadriiformes > Turnicidae > Turnix > Turnix velox. Next base: position 56,642 of record VZTY01012848.1, on the reverse strand, counting down.
TAAAGCAGAATTGAATCTCAATTTGTTTTCTATTTTCCCACAAATTGACTCCATGTTGAAGGCAATCTGTGACTTGGGAAGGAGGAAAGAACTTGTAATGACTGAAGACTTCCATGAGTGTACAGTGCTGACTGCAGATGTCTGATCAGGAGAGCAGAGCAGCCTGGTCTGACTTAGAAGCGAAAGGGGAAGGGATGTGGATGCAAAGCTGAATTTTGTCCATGACTGCAATGGTCTTTAAATACCAAAAATATAGGAAGCGTAAAGAAGAAATGAAAATACTTCTCTGCCAACTGGAACACAACTCAGATTAATGGTCTGATAAATCACTTACTGTAGCACAAGCATGACTAGTTCAGGCAGACTTTGCTTCAGTTTTCTAACCTATGGAATGTGAATAGCAGAATTTTTTTCCTGTCTTTGGTTCATTATTGAGACAGACAATTGCAAGAGCCTATTTAGGGTAAAACTAAAGAATCTGACTTTCAGCATGTCACCATCAGAAACACATTATCAACAAAGCATGGCTGTGTCTTGTGAGAGATAAAAGGACTTCATTCAAGTCTTAAATGTTTACTAAGTATAATCTGAATGCTTAATAAAATAGATTAAAAATTAATTCCTTTAAATCATCATTTTAAAAACCCTTATCAAGACTAATTTTTTTTTTTTTTAAGAAAATCTTTCTCATCTTTTAATTAAATGTAGTTCTGTTTTTACTTCTTGAGAAACATTCAGTTATTCCATGCTAGATTAATCCAGTCTGCTTCTGTGATTGGATATTCCTTTCTCCCTGGTTTACCTTTTAGCCCTGCATCCTTTTACCTGTCGGCTTTATGTTCATTTGTATCTGTCTATACTCATACTTTTTTATATTAATCTGTTTATTTGAGCTGTCTAAATCTATTGTGCAAGGTACACAATACAACTGCACCGATTAGAATTCTGGTCTTAATGCAACCCAGAACACCATCAGCCCTCTTTGTGTTTAACTTCGTGCCCATAGGGACTCTCAGGTCTTTTTCTGACAAGTTTATCTCCAACTGGGCAGCTACCATATTGTACTGGTGCCTGGTTTGATTCCTCCCAGGTGAAGGACTTTGCACTTGTCCTTGCTTAAATCTGTGGTCAGGCTCTGTGATTATCCTGGGTTGCATCAAGAGGAGTGTGACCAGCAGGACCAGAGAGGTGATTTTGCCCCTCTACTCGGCACTGATGAGACCCCACCTGGAGTATTGCGTCCAGTTCTGGAGCCCTCAACACAGGAAGGACATTGAGCTATTGGAGAGGGTCCAGAAGAGGGCCACGAAGATGGTCAAAGGGCTGGAGCAACTGCCTTATGAAGACAGGCTGAAGGAGTTGGGGTTGTTCAGCCTGGAGAAGAGAAGGCTCAGAGGGGACCTTATAGTATAGAACTTATCAGTACCTGAGGGGGTCCTACAGAAAGGCAGGGGAAGGAATTTTCAATATGATATCCGATGGGAAGACTAGAAACAATGGATGTAAATTGGAAGGTGGTAGATTTAGACTTGACATAAGAAAGAAGTTCTTTAAAGTGAGGGTGGTGAAGCACTGGAACAGGTTGCCCAGAGAGGTTGAACACTCTCTGGAGGTGTTCAAGACCAGGCTGGACAAGGCACTGAGCAGCCTGATGTAGTGGGAGGTGTCCCTGCCTATAGCAGGGGGGTTGGTACTCTATGATATTTAAGGTCCCTTCCAACCCGAACTATGATTCTATGATACATGGGAACAAGACGGTCCCATAGAACTGGTAAGCAGAACCTTTGGTATCCTGAGACAACAGCCTGTCAGTTCTTGACAAAATGCTGTCCTCAGTGTAAACTTTGCTCATTACAATGTCATTATAATACCAAAATACTCTTTCACCCAGAAGGACACCCACCTCTGAGGTGCGACCACTCCTCACTGAGTATGCAACCTGAATTTTTCATAAACTCTACATTTAAATGCAAGGAGAGAAAACTTCGCACCAATAAAAAGTATTTATGACAGGAGTTACTCAAACTCCACCTTAAAGGTAAACAAGGTGTAAAAAGCACTAAAGAAAGGGGGGATATTGAGGAAAAATGCCATTGTGAACAACCGCATCCAGGACTGTGATGGTTTAATCCATATATTAAAGGTGACTGTGGCAAATTGGCTATCACTCAGATTTTAAACCTGGCTGCACTTAACCTCCCACCTTAGTGAGGAGAGTTAGAACTCAAGGGGATTTATTTTCTGCTAAAACACTCTGTCTTTAATGCGACAAAGAGAGAACAGCCCTCTGGTACCAGTCACTCCTCCCAGTTTTGTGTCATCTGCCAACTTGCTAAGAGTAAGCTCTACCCCATTATCCCCAATACATTATTAGTGAAAATGTTTAACAAGACTGGATCCAGTGTTGAACCCTGGGGTATGCTGCTAGCTACAGGCCTCCAATTAGACTTATCACCACAGATTGATATGCTCTGGGTTCCAGTCATTAAGCCAGTTTTCAGCCTGCCCCACTGACTCTTCAGCCAATGAGCATCATATCAGCTTCTCTATGAGGGTTTTAAGAAGATAATGTCAAAAGCCTTATTGAAACCTAGGTAGCCTTTTGATGGTCACTGCTTTACACTCATCTACCAAGATGGGCATTTCATTATAAAACACTGCCATTTTGGTCAAACATGACATCCAGTCAGAATGCATAGACTTATCTATTATGTCCAGTATGCTCAAGTATTGCATGATAACAAGGTGTTGCAGGACCACAGAAACTTGAGGGATCAGCAGAATCATCCTCAAAGGTGAAAAGTTCAACCCTGAGGAAGACTACATGCTTCAACACAAGATGACGGTGCAACCCCCCGAAAGACCACCGACCCATTTCTTCAGGATTAAGTGAGACTGTACAAGAGGGCAGAACCTGTATTAGCATAGATAAGACTTTCATTAATATATATGTATCTTGTGATAAATGCTGATGATTCTGGGACCTGGGTGAGCATGTTGAGAGGAGCCCTCTGTTGCCCAGCGCTGCAATAAAGAAATGCCTGCTCGATAACACTGATTATTGGGATTAACTTGTTTTCTACAATTCATCATCAAACTTTTCCATGTCCCATGTCACCAGGTTCCCCAGTCGCATTCAACAGTGGGCCCGCATTTTCCCTATTCTTTGTTTTGTAACTTTCATACATATAAATGTCCTTCCTGTTTTCTTCTGAAACCACTAAGCAGATTGTGCTTCCTAATAGCACTTCATGCTCCAACAGTGTCTCTGTAATCCTTGCAGATCACCTTCCATCTTCTGTATGCTTCCTGTTTTGTGGTTGAGTTGGACCAGGAGCAACTTGTTCATCTATGCAGTGCCTCTGGTATTTTTGCCTGATCTTACACTGGTAGGGATGGACTGACAGCAATAAAATATAAAGCTCTTAGAGTATTTATCAGAAGGTTTTCTCAGTAGTGTAACCCCTGGAAAACAAATTAATGAAATTAATAATCTCATGCACGCAAAGTGTGCATTTAATAATATGCTGTAGGAAATCAACATAGGCAGGAGGCAGGCTCTATACTTATAGTACTGCTCTAGTTTCGTTCTGAAGTCACTGTCAGCAAAAAAAATCTCTGAAAGGATGTTGAAGAGTTGCCTTTTCCATCTTTTGAAAGCCTTTATTATGGTATTTCTCCAAGTCACTTGTTTCTGAAAAGTATTAAAAAAGATATCTCAGAGTAACTTTCACTATGCTACTTTTCAAGAACTGCTATACCACTCTTTTACCCAAAATGCTAAGATCTTTCAGAAAGCATACAGGAGAAAACTTTTGCTCCTTGTTAGAAATTCACCTTTGTTTAACTACCCAACTTATTGCTTTTCAGCCTTCAGGTAGTTAGTTCAGTTCCCAATAAAGTAAGTCTTTTTGTACATTCAAGAAGTACTTAAGCTAAAGCACCTGATTTAATGCTGCTATCTGGGTCATTAGCATACTAGCAGAGGACTCCCAAATCACTAGGTTTAAGAACTGCTACTCATTGAGGCATTTTTCAAAGAGCTGCACTAGCACTGGGGGAACTTCAAAACAAAAAGGACTTCTGTATGCAGTTAGTTACTGACACTTCTCAATTAGTGTCAGATTTTACACACATTTTGCCAGAATACAAGAACTGCACAGTATGAGAGAGAAGTAAACCATCAAGCCTTCAGTAATCACTAAATAATGTAATGGCAATAATCACAGTTACATGGATTGTCCTGTTGCGAGCCAACTACGTGACCACTCTTGAGGGATACATGGTATCTCAGCAGAGAAAGGAATTAGCACTTCAGCCAGACTGCTAAATCCATTTCGTGAAGGTTATCACAGAATGTCAGGGATTAGAAGGGACCTCAAAATACGATCTAGTCCAATTGTCCCGCTGGAGCAGCAACAAAATACACATACAAGAGGGGCATAGGATACAGCCAGTAACTGTCCTCTAACAGAGAGCATTTCCTTCAGTTGAAGATTTCCTTTCTTAGTGCCCATGACAGACATAAATAAGCCAAACAGTTACCCATGTAAACACATCCTTATAAATTTTGTAATATCTACTCACACACGTACATAGACAACATCTTGACAATTTTTCATGTAAGTGCTGTAGTGTAAGTGTAAGAAGATAGACTAGTTTATTAATTTACGTAGGTAACATGGGTTTAGCAGACAATTGTACAAAACACTGAATATAAAGTATAAAAACTTGGAGAAAAGCATGATAAAAATCATCACTTGCTGTATTGGACAGGCTCTCTCCATTTTAATAAGCAATGGCTTCAAACAAGTATGTAAATTTATATTTAGGTTAGTTAATAACTTGCACATTCTTTTCCTAGTTACTAATATATCTGCCATTACTGAAATCCGAAATTTCTGCTTTCGAATATTCTCCATAAAACCTTTGTGCACTGTGGTTCTATCTTTTCTAAAATAAGAGCAGGTAACTTTCACTCACAGTAATTCATGATTCTCTAGGAATCACGATTGTAAGGAAACAATGTATTTTGTTCAATTATCAGTCTCAGTTATCATAAGAGATTGCTGTTTAGGGTTGCTCTTCTGTTTGTTCCTGGAATATCACATATAGGTGATAGGAACAGAAATAAGGTTAGATATGTAGTACAACTTTCTTGATTATGTACTTCCTCAGATTTTATGTAAGAACATAGAAATTATAGGCTCAGAGGCTGCTACTACTTAAATCATTTTTTTTCATAATGGAGTGAGAACTTACTGGGGAAGAATACAACAATAAGGAGTAATTTCCACCTACAAAGAAAAGGGGATGTTTTTCACCTTAAGGACTAATAAAATAGTGAGCTCCGTATGAAAAACAGTAAAATATTATAAATCCTTCTCTCCCCTCTAGAACCTTAAAGGGAATAAAAATTAAAATTGGAAAGTTTATAGAAAATACAAACAAAATATCTGAAGCCTCAGTAAAGTACCATTTTAGAATGGTTCATTCTAAAACGATCTAGTCCAATTGTCCCGCTGGAGCAGCAACAAAATTCTAGATTCATTCTGGTTTTAGTTCTAGCAAGTACATAGATCTTCCAGGCTACCTTACAGCACCTCCTGTTAATGGATTTGCTCTGCCCTTCACATAGTCAGCAATACAGAGACATTGAGTGGCTGCCGAGTTATCTAAATTGGTACTGAAGGAGCAGAAAATCTCTGCACAAATCTTGATCAAAAGCAGTTCCTTGTCACTGCAGCTTCTGTATTTTGTAGTGTGGTCATCTTAGTAAGGCACTTCTTTAATCATATTTAGTACCTCAACCTGCTCATGACATTATTAGCATCAGTACACTCAAAGGGTTTTGAAATAGAATCTGGTAAGTGTGAAATAGAACCTCTCTGATAAATGTGTGTAAAACTTTCAGTCTCCATCAAGTACTCTAACAATTGCTGGGCAGAATTAATTTAAATCTTAAAACATCTCTATCAGCAGTCATTTAGACACTCCATAGGGTCAATGGAGGGAAACAAATGTTTGTGCAACTAATCCTAATCCAGACACTTGAATACATCGGATAAATTGCTTACTTCTTTCCATGGACTATAAAACTATGACCAGCCTCACTATCAACAGTGATTTAGGTAAATATTCTGATCTTCATTCTAGTCCCTGGGGATGTTTTAACATGTAAAGCTTAAATTCCAGCTCTTCCTCTAGGGAACTTTTGTGCAATGTTACGCCTAGAGTTTTGGTATTCTGCATTGCCTCACAACAGATTAAAAGTTTCCAGAACTGAACAGCTGAGACATATTCTCTCACATGTGCATTATTGCAGCTGAAGTCAGTGCTGCAAGGTAAACCAGTCACAGAAAAATTACTCCACCAATATCACATACCTTGCCCTGTCTCTGAGTGACACAAATGCCCAGAGGTTTTCATGAGTGCTGATTCCCACCTCCAGTCTGTCTCTCCCAGGCATTATGTCCTATTTCCTATGGGGTTTTTTGTGATACTGCATGTATAATTAAAACAATGAAAATATATCTCATTCAAAAAGTCTTGCACATGTACTTAGGAAGTCTTTCAGAAGAAAAAGTAACTCATCATTGTGTTATTTTTGGATGAGCATACAAATCTGCAAAGGCAAACCAATTGGACAGGCCTGTTTTCTACAAAAGCTACTTGGCATGGCAAATGAAAGCACAGTGAGCTTCCTGATACCTCTACATCACTAGTTATTACTAATAACACAGTAGGAGCAAGTTGTTCTACAAACAGAAAAATATCTAAATTATCCTTCCTACAGATTCGTATTTGTTCCTATTTTTATAATAATGACATCAGCTTCCTGGCACCCCCATCACACTTCTACTAAACAAAAGATTGCACATACTGTGCCTACAGCTATTTGTGCACTGAAAGCACAGTCAGAACAAATACAATGCCTGGCTGATTAGCCACAAACGGCATATATGATGCTCAAATCCTTTCCTGTCTGTTCTCTCCTCATAGGAACACTAATGCTGCTCTCTCATTCAACTTGTTAACCAGTTTTCACACAAATAATCTATGAACATAATGACCTTTGAGACTTCTTTACTTCCACCTTCCACAAGAACTGGCAAACCAATTCAGAAGGAGGTACTGGCAGAAAGAAGCAGGGAGCCAACATTCAATCAGGAAAGCAGGCCAAGAACAACCTTAGCTTGTAATGAAAATACAGATGAAGAACTCATTTTATGCAGAAGTTGTAAAAAAGCCATCATGAATTCAATTTTAGGACAATATGCACGGATGGATTATGATAGCTCTACAGATTCTGCTCCGCCACTCTGCCAAGACTGCATTGATTGAGGGGGTTCTGTACAGCCACTGTGCGTGAGAACTAGCTACAGAATTGTTCTTCACACTATGGTTGCCATATGTGTAGGCTTTTTACTCATATAAGCTACATGAGGTGTCAATACAGTTTTAGCACACTTGAAATCAGCATGCAAATTCAAAGCCTGCAATTGCATCCATGTGACCATATGGTCATAACTACAGAACATACAGGAAGCAAATGTAATAGGTAGTCCAAAATTTCTCCAGAACTCTAACATTAGCTTGGAAAACAGTACTTCATGGCTTGAGTTTTATTTCATCAGTATTTAATTGTATGAAATAGTGAAAACATCATAAATCAATACAATGTCCTAAGTAACAGATAGAAACCCAGAAGAAAAAATACAAATCTAAGTGCCACCAAAAGAAAATGTAATAAACTGCAGAGCTTAAAAAGATCTGTTTTCTAATCTGTAACTCATCAAAATTATTCCTACTATTTCTTAAGTCATCCGTTTAAATTATTTTTTTCCCTTTCATCAACCTTAGCTGAACTTTAATGCTTCACAAACCCTTACAGAAAAAAGAGCTATTTCAAACAATGGAAGATGAATGTTATGAAACAGCATTCTCTTTCATGCTTCAGCATACAATGCAAAAAAGATATATAAACTAGAAACTGAAAATGAAAACATTATTTTCCAAATTATTTCCTTTACAACTTTACCTGAACTGTATTCTCACAGATAAAAATATATCACTTTTTAATAAATTTTCTTCTCAAGTGGGGTGGACAATGATAGAAAGTTAAGTATTTCATTAAAAAATTTAAAATAACTCAAGTGTCTTAATATTATGCAATGGTATGGTAATTTATGTGGGAAACCATTGTTATCATCATCACCTTACTTAGAACAACAAATGTGAAAGACCTGACTGAGCTGGCATTTTGCATAAATTACAACACAAACATAGGAGGAAAAATCTTGATTAATATAAAAGCAGACTGGGATAAAATACATAAAAATGCAAAAAGAAATAATTCAACACGTTTGAAAATAAATAAAACCCCACTTTTTGTTCTCTTTTAAAATAAAATTATCAAGTCTATTTCCTTAACAAATTCATCTAATTAATAACAAGTAATTATAATTACTCTTCATAGTCACTGAATAGTCAGCTTGTTTCAAAAACTTGCAAGATCTGTAGATATCATTTATATCTGACAACAGCAATGCTACGCTGGAAAAAATAAGGCAACTCTGCATTTTCTTCTTCCTATTCTCTTCCTGTGAAAGGAAATCTGCTCTCTAAACCCTTTCTGTCTTCTGGTCAGTAGATCAAAAGTGAAATACTGGTTTATTTTCTCCTCCTCCCAGTTCACACCTCTTTCATAATATCTTAGATATCATTCTCAATAAATACAACTTGCCAAAAATCTCAGAATCATACAACAGTTTGGGTTTAAAGGGACCTTAAAGATAATCTAGTTATATCAAGCTTTCTCTTCACCAGGCTGAAGAATCATAACTCTCTCAGCCTGTTTTCATAGGAGAGGTGCTTCACCCATGTGATCATCTTTATGGAGCTGCTCTAGATCTGCTTGAATAGTCCATACCTTTACTGTGCTAAGGCTCCAGAACTGGAGGCAGTACTCCAGGTAGGATCGGGGGAAAGCAGAGAGGCAAAATTATCTTCTTCAAACTGCTGACTATGCTTCTTCTGATGCAGCCCATGATATGGTTGGGCTTCTAGGCTGCAAACACAAATTGCCAGCTCATGCTGAACATCTTATCCATCAGTGCCTCCAAGTCCTTCTCAGAAGGGCTGCTCCCCATTCATTCTCTGCCCAGTTTGGATCTGTGCATTGAGATCGTCCTGACCCAGGTGTAGGACCTTGCACTTGACCTGGTTGAACTTCATGAGTTTTGCACAGGGCAACCTCTCTAGTCTGTGGATGACATCCCTTCCTTCTACCAACCATTCCACAGGGCTTGGTGACACTGGCAAACTTGCTCAAAGTGCACTCAATCCCACTGTCCATGTCACTAACACAGATGTCTGTACAAATCTTGTTATCATTCTCCACCTGGACTGCAATTTTTTCAGTGTCACAACTAAGTCAGTTCCTTATCCACTGAGTGGTCCATTCATCAAATACTCATCTCTTCAATTTAGGGACAAGGATGTCATGCAGGACAGCATCAAATACTTTACACAAGTCTGGGTAGAAGATTTCAGTTGCATTTATCCACTAACAATGTAATCCCATTGTGGAAGGCCACACAAATTTGTTAAGCACAAATTGCCTTTAGTGAAGCCATACTGACCACTGCTAATGAACTCTCTATTTTCTGTGTGCCTCACTACATTTTCCTGAAGGATCTTTTCCATGATCTTGCCATTCACAGAGGTGAGACTGTTTGGTCTGTAAGCCCTGTGTCATCCTTTCTTTTTTTTTCTTTTAAAAAATGGACATTATATTTACCCTTTCCTAGTCACTGGGAAGTTCAGTGCATTGCCACAACTAATCAAATATGATGAATAGTGGTTTGGCAAATTCATCCATCATTTCCCTCAGGTTCACAAACCCAAAAGCATAACACAAACCCAAACAAACACAAACCCAAAACAAACACAAACCCAAAAAACACTCCACCTTGCATCTTGAAACCAATCCAGCAAATTTAGAGTAGCTTTTTCCACAGAGACAAACTATGATAAGGATAATGAATGCAATTAACCACCTTATTATCCCCCCTTGTACTCAATTTTCTAAGATATGATATACAGTTGTGCATATTTAAAGATAGTCTGAACTTCAAATCTGTGGCTCAGGTAAGTAACAGCATACAAAGTGTAAAAAGCATACCCTCAATTATGCTGCAAATGATACACAGCTGGCAAAAGAATGAGCAACAGCTGCAAATAAACTGTTACAGAACATGATTTTACTTGCTCTTCCAGATGAATCATACTCAGAATCTAACCAGCTGCAACAGCTATAGTCTTTATTTTGTACTGCACATAACTTAAATATGAGTTTCTGAAGTTTCCAGGGAAGAGTGTGTGTTGTGGTATTTCTGGGTGACATTTATGAGGGGAAATTACAAATAATAATGAAGTGAATGAAGTTACAGTTTTAACCCCAAAAGCTTCTACATTCTGAAGTGTAATGAAGGAAATGTTAATGACTGCAATTTGCAAAGGACTGAAACTCGAGTAACTTCATGGCCTTTGAAAAAGAAATACAAGACATTTTCATCAATATCTACAATTCATCTAATTCTATGCGAGGCTGAGTCTGTGTAGTACTGATGGATGACCTCCCCTGGAGGGGAGAAGAAGAATACTCTTCTGGGTAAGAACCACTGAATTCATACACAGTCTTTTTCCTTATCACAATGCTTAATAAACATCTAAAAGCCCATCCAGCAAGCTGAAAGCCTAATAAGTTACCCTCAATAAAGCTAGGAAACTGCAAAGCAATAAACACCCCCACCTGCTCCCTATGAGAGGGAGGTGGTGTTGCACCAGTTGCTATTCCCATCACATGGATTTTCACGAGCAGATTAACCTACATGTCTGCTAATTGAACTCTGAAATCAATCTGGATTTATTAAAAGCAAAACACAAAACAACCCCACACATACAACCTGTTTTTTAGTTTCATAGATATTTGGTGACAATGAGAGTACAAAAGAAATTTTCTTTCTATTGCTGAAAAAAGTATGAGGGACTTTCTCTTACTTTTCAAGTGACTTTCAGTTGACAGTTTGCCATCTCTAAAGCCTGTTTTTAAAGTATTCTAGGGACAGATATGTTCAGTCTGTGAAAGTTAACTTGTGAATCGGAATAGAATTTGAGTTGCTGTCACTTGATCGGGAAAAATTCTGAAAAATTTCTTTAGATATTTCTTCAAGGATTCATTACTTCTAAATTCACCACTTGTACACCTTTAAAAATCACATAGCAAGTATTCTTGGTCTGCAGCCCTCCTTCAGTCCTCCAGATTAAGCTCTGGGAGCCCAAAAGGCAGAGGAAGGTAGAGGAAAAATTCAGAACATTTGTACTTACCTCATTTTAAATTACTATTCTGCAGCGAGCTGAAAATTTTAGGATTATTGTAACTGGATTAATAATAATCTGCTTGTTTGACTAAGAATTAGACTATTGCACCCAATATGATTTTCTCTCAAATTGAAGGGGATTCAAGCAAGCTAGTCTCAATGTTGAATGAAACAAACTGGAAACAATTTTATACTTATAATTTTCTCTTTCCACTCAACTGTTGTCTTTCAGAGATTAAAAAAAAAAAAGGCAAGTAATAAATTTACAACATTGAAATGCTTTATCTCTATCTGATAGCTCCTACTTCTGTCTTCTGTTACTTTCCTATATCAATGCTATTCTAATGAAGACCCTTTCCTTCTGATAAGCAAAGGAATTATGTGATTTGTGATAGCTTGAAATAAGCAAATTAATTAAATACTTTTAAAATGTTGATCATTACCTTCTCTCTTATCATGCAGTCACTCAAACATATTCATTGCAAAGCTCCTCCAGCAGCTTGTATTGGGAGAAGGTGAAAGCCAGGATTTGTTTTTTGGGGCTGCTCTGAGCGAGTTACAGCACCTTGCACTTGGCCTTGTTGAGCTTCATGAGGCTGGCATGAGCCTACCTCTCAAGCCTGTCAAGGTCCCTCTGGATGGTACCCCTTCCTTTTAGCATGTCAACTGCATAATACAGTTTGGTGTCATCTGCAAACTTGCTGAGGGTGCCCTCAATCTCACTGTCCATATCAACAACAAAGACACTAAATAGCACTGGTCCCAGTACTGGTCCCTGAGGAATGCCACTCATCGCTGGTTTCCATTTGGACAATGAGCCACTAACTGCAACTCTTTGAGTGCGACCATCCTGCCAGCTCCTTATACAGCAAGTGGTCCATCCATTGAACACATACTTCTCCAGTTTGGTGACTAGAACATCATGCAGGACAGTGTCAAATGCTTTGCACAAATCCAGGTAGATTATGTCAATTGCTCTACCTTAATCCACCAATGCTGCAACTCCATCATAGAAACCCACCAAGTTAGTCAGGCACCTCAGCATCATTTTTCATGTGACTAAGCAGAGCCTTTAGGAGGAACTGCTCTATGATCTTTGCCAGGCACAAAGGTGAGATTGACAGGCCTGCAGTTCCCTGGATCTTCTTTTTTTATCTTCTTGGAAATGGGAGTTGTTTCCCCTTTTCTAGTTAGTGGGAACTTCATCAGTCCGCCAGTGGTTTGTCAACTTCATCTACCAGTTCTCTAAGGACCTGTGGATGTATCTCATCAGGTCCCATGGACTTGTGCACCTTCAAGTTCAGGCAACCTTCAGAAAGGACAGGGTTTGGTTCTAGAGTATCCCCTCTACTAACTAAATCTCTCTAAGTATTAGAGCTCAAAGACTGTTTTGCAATAGACTGTTCTTCAGTGTAGAATCACACAATAGTTTGGGTTGGAAGGGACCTTAAAGATCATAGAGTTCCAACCCCCCTGCCATAGGCAGGGACTTCATGCATGCAACACTTCTTGTCAAGTTCCAACAGATAGAGAGAGTAGGCTGCTTTTTCTCATGGAAAGTAATCAAAAGACAGATATAATTTCAGCCATTCTTAAAATCTAAAAAAACAAAACAAGACAAATTAAAAACCCAGAAAAAAATGTATCCAGAGTTCAAATACTCTAAGAATGCACACATATACACTATATTTAAAATCAAATTTAATTTTGTCTGTCGTTCTTTTTATATCTTAAAAAGACTAATATCAATGGTCACTGAGGTATCACTTTTTATCTGGCATTTAGTGCACATTACTTGCTTTAGATAACAACCGTATATATGTACAAATTTTTTTCCCTTTTGCTTTCTGAAAGAATAGGACTACTATTAAATTGATCTCAGTAAACAGCAGCATTTTCACTAGAGGAAATTCTTGTATCTCCACACTTATTTTTTAAGAAAAAACAAAACAAAACAAAACCAAATCTTAATAATGTCTCACAGAAAAACCACCAAATGCACTGTTCATATAATATGAAAATGAACATGAATATTTCAGGCAAATTTAAGTGTCATGGGGAAAAAGCTCATAAAATTTCACAGCATGATGATGTGATTAACTTTTAGAAATGGTTCCCCTTTACCAAAACAGAAGAGAATGATGAAAAGTGAAAAGTTTTAATGCAGAAAATGGGCTGCTCATATTAGAGGACAATTTGAGATCTCTAACAAAAGCTGATGAAGCCAAAGGATTTATCATGTCACTATTAAATTCTTCAGTAATGGCAATTATTGCAAGGTGTTACTGGAGATAAAGGTTCCCACCTTCACTCACCATCTCTGTGGACTGATGTAACCCTGATGATAAGAGGGTGCTTACCTATATTCTTCTAAAACATCATTTACAGTTAAAGAGGGAAAATATTTAAGCTACAAAAAATCATCATGCCAAGCCAAGACTGTACTTTAGGTTTGAAATGCAATATTGCAAGTTATCATCTCTAAATGAGATGCACACCATAGAATAGATAAATGATGAATTAGCTGCAACCTTCTCTTTGTGGCAGACCAGCCCTGCAGTCCTTTGAAATCCTATCAAAATAAGCAATTTTTTGTATGTACCGTTAACTCAGAAAATCAGACATTTTCATGGAAGAATTAAAATCAATGCCCTTCTATGATGGCACTCTTTTAAAGAGAGGAGGTGACAACTAACCAACACTCTGCTAATACGGCCTAATTAATGAAACTCCATAAATCCAAACATCTTCAAAATCAGTACCTTATAATCTGAAGGGTTCTTGTTTTCCTTTGAGATTAGCCTCTCATTTGAATGTTGAATAGATTTCAGCTGAAGGAATGCATCAGTGCCCCAGCAAAGTTGGGAGTCTCTCACATCTGTTGAACTATGCATTTTACATTCTCAATAGCACACATAAGCATGACATTTAAAAGCTGTTTGGGTTGCAATGCTGATTTTCCATTCCCCAGTCCATATAAAAATATATTTCTCCTCTATAAGCAGCATATGATCTCTTTCCTTCATGGAGATATTTCTTTCCTTCCTGAGCTATTCCTTTAACGGCTTTAAATGTTTTTGTTCTAAAGATTTTTCCTGCATGTTTTTGTTTTAACACATAAAGATAAGTTCATCATGCTCAAATCCAGAGAAACTGTCTTTTTTTTTCTACCTTTGAAGCATATACTATAGAAGAGCAGTTTGCATTATTGATTGGACAAGATGGCAATGTATCTTGGCTTTTTAATATATAATTTTAAAATTAAAATTATAAATGGAGACATTTGTGGTAATGCTTACAATAGGAAGAGGCAATCTGGTTCAGGCACTGAGATTCATGATTTCTAGTAAAAATAAAAATTAATTAATAAAAATATGTTACAATGTATGCACTAAATTATCCACGGATTCATTAAAAATAAGTACTTTACTACCAGAACACTTACTTTAAATTTTGGTTCAAACCAGTCACTTCTACAAGCAAATGCAGCTTTTAGAAAATAAGTGCAATCTTCATTTATTTAGAGATTATTTGCACTTTAAGTAATGAAAAAATTGTATGATTTTTAAGTGCAGTGTACTATAACAATTTTAAATTTAACTCCTTGTTCACAACTCTCAATATATATATAATTGTGCTAAAGGTGTTGTTAGAAAACCTGCAGTTATGTGAGTTCATAATTAAATATCCTATCCTACCTGAAATATCATCAGTAATAGCACACTTTTATAGCTAACAGCATTCCCATTATTCCTCACTTATGGTTTCATTGAAATAGTCACCTTCATTTTTTTCTGTAATGGAAAAAATAGTACTTACTGTGATTCTCTGCTCCAGTGAATAGCCTTTTTCTAATATTATTTAGTTCAGATGGAAGTGTTTTTCCTAATAGTCGCTTGACTTGGGGATAATTTAGTATGAGAATTACTATTTTTATTGATGAATATTCAATCAACAGCTCCTTTTCATGCTGAAATACAGCTGCAGGTGTAAAAAGTAAAAGATCCACATGAAAGGAAGAAAAATCAAAATTAATTGATGAAAATAACATCTGCAGAACTAGCATTCCAGGCATTCAGTAGGACATGCAGGATGTTTTGATAAAATGGAAAGTGAAGGAAAACTCAGTTGTACTGCTGTGTTTGGAAGCTCCTTTTCCTACACTTTGACTCATGTTCAACAAGAATTCCAGTGCAATACAACTGCCAATACATATTACACAAAATCACATCTCACACGTCACTGAGCTTAAACTTACTTTCAAACCTAGAGCAAGAGAGTTTTCATCCTAAATTGACAAGAAGCCAAAGAATCTTTTGAGAGATGTACAAAATACTTTCATTTTGCTACTTTCTCACTTATGACAGCAATTATATCTGCTGTATTTCACAGAATCTTTTAAATACATTTTGAAAACTATGTGAAGTTTAATATTAATATTAAAAGAACTTTTTTCAACCAGGTAAACCCATAAAATGTACTGCGATAAAATTAATCTCTTATCTTTAATTGAACCACTTACCTAAATGACAGTCCATTTAAATATATAATAATCTATTCTCAAAGCAATAAAATAATGAATTATTCCAATACTTCTCTAGTTTTCTTTCAGTCTCTAACTAGAATCACAACTCAACTAGAATAAAAATTATGAAGATATATTTCAGGAACACAAAAACCAGCCTTGATCTGTGGAAATCTGCTGATTAACTATGGCATGAGGCAGAGATCCTAAGAATTCTTTCGATAAATCCTTCCCTGTACTGACCAGATTAATTTTTGTGTTTTCCTTGTTGATTCCTGGCACTTTGCAACAAGCTCTCAAAACTCTCTATTTTTCATCTCTTATGATTTAGTATACAAGAAAGATTTCTGGAAGAAACCCCACAAATTGTGACAGAAAGTCTAGGTACTAAAACAGAGATGATTTCATGTATTAAAATGCCCCATCCATGAAGGTGTTCAAGGCTGGATGGAGCTTTGAACAACTTGGTCTATTAGGAAGTCCTCCTAATGGACTAGCTGACCTTTAAAGTTAGTTCCAACTCAAACTATTCTATGATTCTATGCTTTGCTTGAAATTCAAGAGAGGTTACTGCTACACATACACCACGTGTTAATCTTTTATGAAAATATTACCTAAGTCAGAGGCCAGATATTACACTGGACAGGCTGTATTGCACTTCTCCTGGTAAAAGTGATAGTAGATATTTCAAGAACTATAGCAGGTACCCTGCTGCTTAGCAAAATAAAACTAACCTCACCAGCAGGAGAGTGAATTGAACTTAAACTATCTGTGCCAGACCCTTAGGGATGTGACCACTTATTCTCTGTTTGTTTACTTATTCCATGTAGCAGCAAGAAGAGAAATACAAGAAGAAAATGTAAGTATTCATAGTTGAGGAAATGCAATTGTACAAGGCATCAGTTATGAGATAAAGAAAAGCCCTTTTGCTTTACCTCTTCAATGCAGAAACTTGAATCAAAAGAAAATAGATGGATTCACTTCAATATGAGTTACTTGCTTCTCTTTTTGCAGAAGCTTATTTTGAGATGCTAGGCATCTTTTCCAGCAGATTTATTTTCATTCAGTACCACCATTCTGTTTAGGAGCTCTGCAAAACTCTACAGATCTTCCTCTCTTGTTTTTATACATATTAATTGTTCATTCCTTAGAAATACTATCTATAAGCAAAAAAAAGAAAGCATATGCAAAACTTGTAAGGTACTCATACAATATACATTTATGTCAAAAACCAGAAACTCCTATATAATTTGAAAAACTATCCCCATACTGGTATATAAAGATTTTTCAGCTTCAGAACGTTATTTATTTATGCCTCTGTTTTATGAAGAATTAAATAATCCTAAATAACTGTGCCATTTTAACACATATGCTAGCCATATATATAAAATTCTGGAATTTATAAAATTAATCTGATGGTATCACAAGAACATCACAGACTTGTATTTGGTTTATCACAGTCTTAAGAAGCAGCAATTGAAATCACCAGAACAGTGAAAGTACTGCAGCATTCACAGATTATATTTGAGATTGCTAGTACAGTTCTCATTGCTGCAAGATGGTTTGAAGACCAAAATTACGCATGGGTTCAAATTTACAATGGTAAGATTGTCAATGACTACTAACAAGATGGAAATTTTTCATGGAAATCCTGCAAGCATAGAATACAGTATTTGTGACACTGTAGAAGAACGATCATTATGTCCATACTCTTATATTCTTCCACAATTTGGTCAAGTAGTACACATTGTCACTCGTACAGATACAGCAGCTGCCTACACATACCACTAGATTGACAGTGGCTGGCAGGACTTACATTGTAATCCTTCTCCTGTGCTCATGTCATGCTGCTTTCTACAGATGTTATTCAGCAAAATCCCCACTGTATGCACTCAGTCTATATTACTAAAGGTTTCCATTCCAAGAATACATTTGATTTTTATTTTCGAAGGATATTTTCATTTCCATATCATTTTAACCACATAAATGAGACTCCAGAATGGGGACACTTACAGGTATGTGAACCAGTTCAGGCATTCCCCAGGTTAACACGTTTGCACGTCTCCAGTGCTTCAGACATCTCTGAAGCAAGCTTATCACACAAAAGAGACATGCTAAAACTATATTTTAATTTTGCAAAAAGCGACAAATTCACAGCAGATCAGACAATGATTCGGTCAAGAGATACAGTTGTTTTTTTCTGAAAACAGCGTTTCAATACTTTTAAATAGCACTTAAAACTTCTTCAGGATCCAGCTCTATGAAAACAGAATTTCTACTCCATGAAAACTGTCAAACTCGGATGTATTGTGATTGGTAAGTGACCTCATTATTGAGGCAACCAAACATTCCAGAAGAAATCCACAGATTTTGCAAGCAACATAGAACAGTTAATGCTATTGGCAAAATGCTCAGTCTATATACTTTACCTAGAAATTCAATAAAGCTGAAAAAATGTCCCATTACAAAGTGCCAGTATTGTTTTTAGTTACCAGAGATGTCAGCAGTTAAAATCAAATTAGGTTTGACAATCAGGATTTCAACTGCAAACTGATCTTCTGTAATTAATGTAATTAACAGTCTGAAATACAGAGAACAATGTACTAGTACCATGAACACTGTTTGCTCAGATGAATCATTTTCACATCACTATTTCATTGATGTGACTTTTACTTCAGATACACTACAATTACCATGTCATGTTACTGATAGAGTAGATAAAGTAAAATATTGGCTAAATTACCGTAATTTTTTAATGACAAAAGTTTAATTAACATTTATAAAACCTCCCTGCTTAATAAGGGGAAGAGCAACCCACAGATGTTGAGCATCTATGTCTAAAAGTCCACTGTTTCAACGTGGAAATACTGAAGCTTGTCCTGCTGCCAAAAAACCATGCAACAGATAGAAAGTATTGCCACCAACCTACTTACAGAGAGTAAAAGCTCACAGAATTAGTGAGGCTAATCATCCCCTTGGAGAAAAAACATTTTATAGAAGCTATTTAATAGCACTTATGATTCAGGAAAATGGAAGAAAATATTGAATATAGCTTACACCAGCCTGATTACAATGACAAACTAAAGGTTACTGTCGTGACACTGCTAGGTAGCATCAATTCCCTATCAACAGTGATTCAACTTACAAATTTAATGGACCATGTATCTGCAACACATTCTTGTTTCCTCAAGAAAGGAACAACAGAAAGTGCTTCCTGAATCATATAAAGAGCCTAAGTAAGATTTGCTTCCACATCTTTCAAAATACCATGTTTACGACCACAGTTCTACAAATCATCACAACAAATAAGTCAGTCACAGCTACAAAGCACTAAATCCTTATGGTTCAAACCCAATGAGGTATCTCTCAAGGGCCAGGATTTTATCATGAGAAAGGGGCAGGAGATAACACAATTAAATGCAATTAATTAATTCTAAGATAGAGCTTTTTGCTAGGCAAAATTCATGCACAAGAGTCAGTAGTCTGTCAGGAATTCAAATCACATCACTGCCCCATCACTGAGATGCTGGCAGATTATCAATATCAACTTTTAACTGTACATATCTCTAATCTACGAACCATTCAAAAAATAAATTTGAAAGTTAGGACTCAAAATAAATTACTAGAATAGGGAGGTGTAGTGGCTTGACCTCCAAGAGAAAAAAGAATCATGTATCTACTGCTCCAATAGCCCCTTTGAGGGCCAGATTTCACAGAAGAAAAACACCACTTGCAGGCTGAGACAAAGGCAAAACCCAAAAAACAGAACAGCAAAGGCAAAAAGAGAACAAGAAGCGAGGGAATGTGCAAACACTATTACAGTACTAGAGGTGGTACCTACCATCCCAAATGCATGTGGAGGCCACCCTGGTCTCTCCAATGCCTCTCTGCCACCCTCCTGGGCTTCTTCCTGTCTTCCCTCCCAGCCAGCTACCATGTACAGACCAGGAATAGCTTAGCTGGGAATGGGATCCCTGCATCCCTGCCAAAATTAGCATCATCCCCGCCAGAACCAGGACAGGAAAAAAAAATAACCAACCAAAAACACTCCTTTAATACTTTACTCATCAAAAAACTTTCACAAAAATTTCACAACAGCATGGAAAGTTCTCCTGAAAGAAAAGTCTCTCCATCACTGCTGCTTCAGTTTCAGTTTCAGTTATGCTTCCTGAAAAGCATAAATCCTATTATAAAGCAAAGATAAAGCAACAATTATGTTGAAAATGTTGTCTTTTGTTCCTCGCCTCCTCTCTTTTTCTTCAGTTACTTTGGATGGTGTAGAAAACATAGCAAAAACTCAGAAAAAAAATCCAGTAAAAAACCATCTTTCTTGACCAGGAACTATGAACACTCTAGAGATTTTTCAATAGTTTAAAGAGAAAATGTAAGTTTTTAGTCCAAACCCAAGTGCACTGTGAAACATAGAAAAAAAGTTAAACCAAATAAGCAGTGTTATTGAGAAGGATTTTCTTTATTGCAGTGCTAGGCAACACAGGGGATAGCTCCTCCATACATGTGAACCTAGGTCTCAAAATCTTCAGGATTTACCAGGAGATACATGCATATTCATGAAACTCTTATGTATGCTAATGCAGGTTCTTGCTTTGTATGCTAATTTGGATCTGCCCTCTTGCACAGTCTCACTTTCTTCTGAAATGAGTTGGTGGTCGTTTTGGGATTGCACCACCATCCTGTGTTGAAGCACATAGCCTTCTTCAGGGTTGAACTTTTCACCCTGGGGGATGATTCTGATGATACTTCAACTTGGATAAGGTTGGACAAGGTTGGACAAGGTGCTGAGCAACCTGATCTAGTGGGAGGGGTCCCTGACTATGGCAGAGGGTTTGGAACTAGAAGATCTTTAAGGAACCTTCCAACCCAAACTATTCTATGATATTATGATTTTGTGGCCCTTGATTATGGTACACAACTGCAGCATCTTGTTATCTTGTTTACACAGCACTTGTCTTTGTATTTTATCTTACCTTGTTAAAAATTACCAGACCCTGACCAGGGCATCCTAACCAAGCTGCATTCCAAAGTTTTCATTTTCTCCCACACTCACCTGTGAAAATTATTTTCAATCTGGAATTCACATGGATTTTTTTTTTTTTAGAAATTCAGGGACTTTCATTCCTTTGGAATTGTACATTACATGGGCCTGAGAGTCTAAATGGGTACTAAACTGTGTCAACACTGACTCGAGCGTAGACTGTCATTTTTAAATAGGAAAGCATTAATTTCATGAAGCCCTGAATTCCACAATACCTTCCTTTCTAAATATAATCCTACATACTACTGCAGCTTATTGCTTTGCGTGAGCCTCCTAGATTTGAAGCCCTCAGTGGCTTCAAATTCTTCAAATTTCACAGACAGCTACCTTTTCACAGGCCTATATTTTTGAGTGATGTTGTCCTCACAGCCAGCCTGTCCTCTGGTGCCTCTCACAGAAACCAGTCACACAGTTCCCAGCACCATACACATTTCTTCTCATTTCATACAGCGGGAGCCTACATGATGCTGGAGGCTGCACTGGAGCAACTTACAGATGAAGCTTAATTCCCTTGCAATAGCCATTTCTTATCACAGCCCTCCATGCTACTAACCTGCTCCATGCAGTGTAAAGAGCCTTTCTGTGTGCTCAGTTAGCTCCATGTGTTGGCAATGATGAATTTAACTTACCAAAGATCCCTCCTGAGTCTCTGTTCTGATTTTAAATTTTATTCATAGATGAAACATATTGCTGCTCTGAATGAGCAGCACTTTAAAGTGTTTGGTTCTTTTCTGCTTTAAGCCACATGAATTTAAAAAGCAAGGAAAAATTCAGGAGAAGCAGAATAGCAAGACAGTGATAGTTGAGAGCTGGAAGACAATTACTTTTAGTGACTCCAGTCTGATCATGCATGCCAGAAAACAAAAATTAACATATAAACCTTAAATTAAGTACCTTAAAAACAGCAACTACCAAACTACTTTCAGTCTTCCAGAAAGACTTCTGTTTTGCAACAACAGCAAGATGAAATACCCTACAAGAATTGCAGAGCCAAAATAGTAAATTGGCTTTCTTCGATGTTGTCAGAAGCTGATTTTCATCTCTTCATTTTGCTGATAAAGAAAGGTTAGAAATGCCTATTGTTTTCCACTCACAGCCTGGAAAACAAGGCAATTTCAGAGACTGAACTCAGTGATTTTTCTTCCTATCACAAATGATCTATAAGTTTCATTACTCTATGATCTTTGATTCCTCAGGCAGAAGTTCTGTTATATAAAAATAAGCCTCCTAGAAACTGAAACAAAACCAGACACACACAGAATTCCAAGTAAACAAAAACATCTCAACACAAAGCCTTATTCCAGTTCAGCTACTTCACTGTGTTCTGCCTGTAGAGCTACTAACCATTGTCAACTTGCCAGAAGGTGTTATATTCATTCAATTGGCTCATTCTTAATACCAAGTACCTTTTTTAAAAAGGAAAAAAAAAAAAAAAGAAAAAGGCAAAACACACCAAACTCCTCACAATGAAAAAGTAAGCAATCCAAACAGCTGCCTCTGGCAGCATAGCCCATTTGTTTTCATTGGTTCCCATGGTCAAAGCTGATTGTCATGATCCTTGTATGTTTATTTTCTTGCTGCATTGAAGATGAAAGTAAAATTAACTTCAATATTCTTCAAAAAAGAAAAGCTGCAATATAAGGTTTCTGGATTAGAGTTTTTTTCCTAGAGAGTTCACAAAAGAATGGACCTCATTGCATCTTCAAGAGATTAGCTCCACTGGAAAGTATTCACCATCCTCCATCCTGAAGCGTTACCATGACAAAACGCAATATAAGATGAACTGTTTATTATCAATGGGTAGTAATTCAGATTATAGTCTGTTCAGATTATAATTTTAGGCATATTTCCATTTCTATGTCCAAACAGCAGTTTTACTAGATCATAAAGACAAGTTGAAGTGTGTAGATTACAAGCCTTTTAGTATTTGTGTTGGGTTTTATTTCTGTGTTAATGCACATAATGTTGTTAACACAAAGCAGTTCATGATAAAAGGAAACATCTAGTACATCTCAAAGACTCAGAATAAACTCATTGAGCATTTCCTGAGTACCTTCAAAATTGTGTTTCAAAAGGAAGAAGAAAATACAAAACAAAAAAAATATTTTATATTCTGAACTTTTTATTTGTAATAAGCAAAAAAACAAAACAACTTGAGAAACAAACCAGGGCTGAGACACTACCTTATCCAGCAAGATATTCTGATTTTAAACAATTGTTTTCCTTTTTTGACAATTTGAACAGGCATTTCCCTACCCATGGGAATTCCTTCATCACTGGAACATTAAGTTACTTATTTTTCCTAATTCTTGCTCAGTATAAGGATGACAAATGCTATAAAAAAAAGCCAAAACTAAGAACAGCTTGATGGAAAGGACATTCAATATGAACAGGAACATAAAAGACTGGACACAAGCCAACAATATGTGCTCGCAACTCAGAAGACTGACTGTATCCTGGGCTGCATCAGAAGAGCTGTGGCCAGAAGGTTAAGAGAGGTGATTCTGCCCCTTCACTCTGCTGTCATGAGACTCCACCTGGAGTACCGTTTCCAGCTCTGGAGCCCTTAGCACAAGAAGGTCATGAACCTGTTGGAGGAGGCCATGAGGATGATCACCTTTCTTGTCAGGACAGGCTGAGAGAGTTGGGGCTGTTAAGCCTGAGGAAGAGAAAGCTGCAGGGAGACCTCACAGTGGCCTACCAGTATCTGAAGGGGGTCTACAAGAAAACTGGGGCACATGTAGTTTGGCAGAGCATGTAGCAACAGGACAATGAGCAATGATTTTGTCCTAGAGCAGGGCAGGTGTAGATTGGACATTAGGAATAAGTTCTTCACCATGAGGGTGGTGAAACACTGGAATAGGTTGCTCAGGGAGGTGGAGAAGGCACCATCCCTGGAGACATTCAAGGCTCTACTTCATGAGGCTCTGAGCAACCTGATCTAGTACAAGATGTCCCTGCTCATGGCAGGGGGGTTGGTCTAGATGAACTTCGAAGGTCCCTTCCAACTCAATATATTCTATGATTCTATAAAAAATAAAATAGATGAAATGCTGAAAAACTAGTTCTGAATCCTCTTTCTGCCTGGCTCAGAGAATAAAATCCGCAACTGTCTTTCAGATTCCTGCTTTGATTACCGAATGCTTTAGTGTGGGAGTACTTTCCTTCTACAACCTAAAAAGATCCTTACAAAAAATCCAAGCTCTCTGCTCTCTCCTTTTTCAGACTTCTATTTACCTTTTCCCATCTATTTATTTTATCTGCTTTTTTCCCTTCAGTTTCACCACTGAATACAAAGGAAAAGGATGACAAAGAGGGAACAAAAAATCCAGTTCAGTGTAACCCAACACATCAAAGGGTTTGGGTTTTTTTAAAAACAGAATTCAAGCAGGACTTGCATTAAAATACAAGTTTTACTTGCAAATATTCAAGTGTCCACCTGAAAAACAAAAAAAAAGCCCTCCAATTAAACAAGTTTCAAATTACTGATTTTAACATTGCTTTACATTGAAACAGCAACATGTTGTTTTTCAGAAACAATAATCTAGAAACCAATCTTGCACCTATTGCTTTCATGAAAAAAACATTTTTAAGTGTTAGCAACCATGCCCACAGCCCATGACCCCATTTTAGTACCCAGGGCTGTCAGTTTCTGTCCCAGTAACACAGCAGGAGTACCTGGTCCCAGTTTTGGTCCTGTCTTGCACAGTCCTGGGACCCACTACTTTTATTTTCTATGGACAGTTTTGTCTCCAGCCCTGTCTCTGACCTCACTTCATGGTGTTCCTAACCAGATCCTGGTCATGCCACATCACCTCACCTGCCTTGGACTGTCACCATCTCAAAATCAGCCTCACTTGGGTGCTGCAGAAACTGCACCATGTCCATAATAGCCCTGATTGTGGACAACCTTGGTGCCCACCTTGTCCTCTCTTATGGAGCAGCCCTGCTTGTGCAACTCCCAAGCACTAATTTCTTCTTAAGAATCCATTTCTTATTTTCTTAAACCTGACAGGAACAAGAGACTAAAAGAAAAACTTCTTGATCATTAGAAGCTGCTGATGTACCAATTACAGATTTCTTTAGGAACAGACAGATTAAGAAACCCAGAAATCAGTCTCTGATTTCAATTTGACCATGACTACTTCACAGGGTTTTATATCAAACCTAGAGTCAGCTCCTCATTTTAGCTGAAGCTGACATCAACTGAATTTCTGTTTCTTAGTTGAAGGTGGTAGAGCCTTGGTCCTCCTCTGAATTGCTTGAGAAGTTTTCTTTTTAAACCTCCTATTCTACTTTTGGAAAGAAGTAAAAATGTCAATAATCTGTCAAACTATACACAATTCAGACACCAATTCCTACCCTTTAATTAAAAAAAAAAAAGCTTTTGCTGTCTATCAAAAAACTTCACAATCACTTTATCCAAGCTTGACATGTTCACTGTGAGTGCAATAGTCTCTTAATTTCTATACAATAAGAATGGACAGAAAAATCTTTTCATTATTTTGTTTAAATGCCAACATCACAAAATTATGTTAAAGGCTTGCATCCACTTTTAAATTATAATTATTTGAGGCTCTGAATAAAATCCTTTGAAGTCTGGTGAAGTCAACTCTTCTGGTGTTCCCTTTTTGAACAGAAGCATAGATGGATAGATACTTTACATTTTTTTTGTTAAGTTTAATAAAAAGAAGTTATACAAAGACAATACTGGAATAACACTGCATTGCTGTATTGGGAAGCACATGAATTATTCAACTTACATTCTGAAAATTAATTTAGCAAATAGTACATTCTTACAGATATATAATAAATTAGTTAAGGTAACATTTCCAAAGGACAGGCCCTAAAACGATGGACATTTTTGTCACAAAAGCCATTTAATATACTCAGACAATGTTTGCTCACACAACTGGAAGCATTCTTGCAGAGTATTAAAATGATTTTCACTTCAAAATTTTATCGGGAGACATGAAAAAAGGCTAAACTTCTTCTTTCATCCTACAAAAAGGGGGCTAAGTGGATTTCCTGAACACAAAAATGTAGGACACTTAAGCAACAGGCTTGCACACAATTAATGTAGGTACATCTTCCCTGAATTTTCAACCAATGAACAATTTTCTGTGTAAAGGTCTCTTTCAGCCTAAACAATTTCATTATTCTATGTCAAATACAGTTTTATAATTGGAAAAAAAAATAGATTCTTCACAGTTATTCACCTGAAATATCATCAGGTATTGAAACATACCCCATTTTAATGCGCAAACTTATAAAATGTCTCTGTGTTCTATGACTATTCAGAGGAAATAAGAGAATGCCATTTTCTGCAATAAAGAGAACTGCAATCAAGCCTTTTGTAGTAATTTCTACCAAATAGTCCCAACACTTCATATGCCTCCACTTGCACTCCTCTCCCATGACCCAGGGCAGTGGAGAGTGCTGGCTGACCCAACTGCAGCCTTTGAACCCACTATTTTGGGGCAAGGCACAGACAGATGTCCACTGTGCTGCATTGCAGATGTCAGCATGCTGATAAGTTGAGCAGTACCTCAATTGTTCACTTATGCTTTAGTTTGGGTCACCCAAATGCAATTTAAGAACACACAGTGATCCACAGTGATAGAACACTGGCACAGGCTGCCCAGAGAGGGTGTGGGGTCTCCTTCTCTGTAGACATTCAAAACCCAACTGAATACACTCCCATGGGACCTAATCTGAGTGTTCCTGCTCCAGCAGGGGGACTGGACTACATGATCTTTCAAGGTCCCTTCCAGTCCCTGACATTCTGTGATTCTTGTTCCATAGCTAAGGTATCTGTCCAGCTGGTGTTAATGCAAAAGGTGTACAGTCTACATTGGTTGAGTGTGTTAGGGTTTGCATTCTTCAAAGGAGGAAGCACTTAAACTTCAAAGCCAATTCTGGTCACCAGGGCAACAAAAAGATGGGTGTCTTAAAAGCTGGAGAGTGTGAAATGCTATCTACTGCACTGTTTCTGTCCTTCTCAGTTCATCATTAAACAAAACTAACTTATCAGATGCCCCTTTAAATTAGAAGAACTAGTGATCAGCAGGGAACAATTTTTTCTCCAAAGCTAATTAATTACACACAGAACTATATGGTAAATTCTTCTGTTGTGATTTAAACCCAGTGTAAATCTCAAATTCCCTGAATTTCAATTTAATGTTTGCAAGTTCATCCATATTAGTAATTTATAACCTTATGTCACAACAGAAATGCTAGATCTTTTTGAATACAGGTATCTGACAGTCAGCAAAACAAGAAGACTGATAATATGACATGGCATTCTTAATTCAAAAATAATCTTTTAATGTTTGTCCTATGACTTTCCATTTTTAAACATACTGTGCTGAAATATCATTCATAAGTTTTCTATTGTGACTATCAACTTGTCAAAAAACAAAAACCAGTAAATTCTCTTAAAGACATCAACAATCTTTTGCATCTGATCAAGACTATAGGGAAGAATAACATGTTCTGTTTAAGGGAACATTTTTGAACTTCTTTTGTAAGAACTTCCATCTATTAATAAACCAATAGAGCAGAAAACTCATTTCATACAAGATATTACTTAGTTCACTCAGTGACAATTCTAACACTTATTTCCATAATTTCCATAAAATCTGGGAAGTGAGAAAAGCCACAAAGGAAAGATCGATAGCACACGTAGTAGAATGAAAATGAATAAATATTACAGGATGTTTCCAAAGTTAATGGCTGTAAGGAGCCCATAATGCATCCAACAGCAACATACAGTTCTACAGCTGAAAACACTTCCAAAATCTAATGATTCCAACAGACTATTTTTGTGCTGCATAAAGAAATATTTTCACTTACTGGAAATATGATATATTTATTGATAAGTACCCTATCTTAAAAGTGTGAAACGGAGTATTGTTTTGTAAGATTTTTTTGAGACAAATTAACTTCTGAAATATGGCTACAGCTTCTACTGAAACTAGTGAAACCATATTTAACATTTCAATTAAAATGACAAAGGTAAAATTTTCCTAATTTTTATCGCATTTTAGAAGAAAAAAATAGAGAAGACAATTCAACTGTTACCAAAACAGCCTCTGGGCAATTACCTTTTAAGGAACAAATACAGCTTCTGTTATGTAGAATATATTGTCTAAGATCTTTTCAACCATAAAGGATAATCATGTCCATAGAATCATAGAATCTTGGCAGAACATGCCTCATTACCTTCCAGCAAGACGTGCTGACAAAATCAAGTACCTCCCACAATTCTGAAGCATTTTGGCCAGTGGGGAAGAACTTAAAAATCTAGTGATGAGTTAGTTACCTTTATTGTACTTTATTGTGCAGTACAGAATAAAGTAATTAACTATTAGCAAATATTCATTACAATTCTCCAGTTATATATTTAGGGAGCACTTTCTCACAATGCTAAACATATCAGTTTGATACCTTGATTATAAATCTCTTCCATATTTTTTCCTTGCTTTTACTGCTGTCTGGAAATTTCTCAGCTATATCCCAACATAAAGTAATAAAACTAATATTTTCAAACTTTTGTTGGATGCATCAGTGATGTGACAGAAAAGTACACTATTCTTTAGTCAAATCTATCAGAATTTTTGCAACTAAATAAAGAGCAAACATGCTGTTGGAAATATACAAAGCAGTTCCTCCCACATCCACCACCACCAGAAGGTTTGCTTTTTTTTTCCAGAGCTGAATGTCAGAAAACAAAACCTACTTGTTATTTATCATCTTAATCATATAATCTGTTTTAGTGACTCTGGACCACAGTACCATATGGCTTTATTGTGTCTGCAGAAGATGCCTTGTTTTCTGTATTTTTCTCAGTTCTTGCAAACCATTCCACTTTCATCATTTTTTCATCTTCAAAGGTACACCACAATTATTTTGATTACCTAATATAATTTTATATTCTGTAAGGAAGACTTCTAGACAAAGCACAGTGAAAGCCTTACAGAACTACCATTTTCTCAGTGATCTATGGGAAGTCCTCCTTTCACTAACATCAAAAATAAAGCAAACAAAACTAAAGCAACAACAACAAAAAAACTGCAACAAAGCAAAACTACAAAGTTTTTCATTGTTAATTTTTAGACGATAAAAGCAGAAGTTGGGGAAGGCAGAGGGAAAGGAAGATGGAGGAGGAATGGTTAACCTTAAACAAATAAAACTAAGTTTTGTACTCGGTATTAGTTTAGGTCCTAGTGATGAACATCTTTTATGTACCAGGGTAATAGAGAGTGTTTTGTGCATCTGCATTCCATCACAAACCTAGCTGTATAAAACATACAGTGTAAAATAAAAAGTCTGATCATAAAAAGCAATTTCTATTCTACTAGATGGAATAAATATACCAGAAAATAGATTTCAAATGAATGTTTCATACCAATTATGAGCTGCAGCTTGAAGTTCCTGATGTCACAAAGGAATCTTTGATTATGAAGTTCCTTTGCAAGCACTATTTGAGGGGCAGGACACAAGGGGATCTAAACGTCAGCAAGTGATATTTGGAAAACAACAAATAGCTCAGAGTCATCAGGACAGATAAAAACTTAGAGTACACTCTTCCGTTAATATCCAGTCTTTGTCTCATAAGCTATCTTTTCCAGTTTGGTAGTGTGCCTAGTTCAATGTTCACCAATTTTCAAGAGTTCTTCACCTCACACACCTCAATACTTTCACCGGGTCCATATCTGAAGCTCCAAAGAAGCTCACTTCTTTACCTGGCTCTACTTCATGGCTTTAACTCTCTCCTATATATTCTCTCCTCAGTATCTTGTCAATATTCAGATTATGTAATAGGGATACAGGGTGGTATCTTTCTTCATTAACATGCTGCTGAGACTAAAAGAAAATTTGCAAAAAACTCTGAAGATGTATACCTAAAGTCTTCCAGGGTCTAGTAGGACTTGCTACCCAAATTTAAAATTCCTCTCACACACACAGTACTCACTGAGCTTAGTGTCCCTATATAGGAATGCTTTTCTTGGTTACACAGGTATTAATCTTTCAGAAGTTGTTTTCCTGGCTTACCATGTCCTTTCCAAGGTAAAATGCACAAAATGAGGCCTTCAGCAGAAAAAATGCATTTAGGAGACAAAGAGTAAAACATAAAGCTACTTATTTCAGATGCAAAAATTGTTCAGTTTTGAAAGTCCTACATAGGAAGAATATTTTTTTCTTTGTACTTAGTAAATTGCACATTCTGTTAAAAATGTTACTTCAGACATTATTACATGCAGAAAACCTGTCTCAATCAACAGTTACAGTGTTCACTGTCTCTCTTCAAAGATTGGATTAATCAATGCAGGTTTTACTTATTTATGTAATATATTAATTCAATAAGGGTTGCCTTCAAAAATAAAGGACACCTAATATAACTGTAGGATGTAACAACCATCTTAAATACCACAAAGAGAAATACTTTTTCAGCAGAATTTAGGGCTAGGATGAAAGGAAAATGTCAGAATGCATTTCAACAACAAAAAATAATCACCCAGCAGCACATCAATCTTTCCATGTTCTCATATATAAATTATGATGTACACATTAAAATTAAAAAAATCTAATCAACAATGCTCAGTTTTCCTTCTTCTCAACTCAACTATCTTATTGATGGCAATTAGAGTTCTATAGTAATTCCCAGCCATGTTGGATACTCACACCTCTTTTCCTCCTGTCAGTTTTGTCCAATTCAAATGATTTCCCCCTTTTCAAAGGCCAAAAGACCAGATATTCTCACCTCAATACACTCTGTCTTATTTATGTCCAGAATTTCTTATTGATTATGTATTCTTCTATGTGAGCTGCTATTGTAACATCTTTTTCAGAATATCCTTGCTTCTCAAAAAGAAGTGACAGCTAGATAAAATGTAATCTGTGCAGGGCTGAAATTATGGCTAGAGATTTATACATGAATATAAAAGTAAAAATTTGTCCCTTTCAGAAAGTGGTTACATTAATTTTAATGTGAAAAAATGTTTCAAAGACAGCTTTATTACATTATGTTGGCTGTACCATTTTATACATCTTTAGTAAATATTATGTGTACAGGGCAAGTACAAGACTTTCTATGCAAAGTCACTCTTTTCAAATACAGTAGAGTACACTTGTCACATTAAGAAAATTAATGCTTCAGTTAATGAGATCAGGCTACTTAGTAACAGTAAATATGCTTATAGTACTCACAATAACATTTAAAGAAATACAATTTTTTAAAAAATGCATGTGAAATAACCATTAAGTAGCACTTAAGGTAATGACATATCTCAATCAACGTGCAAATCTTGTTTAAGAACTTGCTTCAGTATTTAACTAAAGTCTTTCCAAAAAGTAGGAACAAAACCACAAAGAAAGTAATTATTATTACTCTATTCCTTCTGCTTATCAAGCAGATAATATGTTATCTCTGTTCTCATTTGCCAACAGTGATACTCTTAACCTTCAGGATTAGGTTTTGCCCTACATGAAAGATGGTTTTTATTGATTTCTACTCAAGTGGTGGTAGTTTACTCATATTTCAGGCCATATTTTGTTGCTTGGACTTCCTTTATCAAGCAAAAGGCCACTTAGCTTGTTCAGGCTGCAGAGGCCACTAAGGTTTAGCAGTCTGCAGGAGTAGCGCTGCTTCATTCAGTAGACTTTTCTAGTGGCTCCCAATGGGCTATTCACTGTGCTTCCTTTATTAAAAAACAGCTTTTGACTTTACTTGTTACTTTCAGATAGCCGCATTGCAAAAAACTGAGAGTTAATCTGGTCTCTCATAATTAGTATAGACAAGGATTTAAGAAGTGGGAAGATATTCACTGTGATTCCTGCAGATAATCCATAAATCAAAGAAACCAAATTCAGACCCTGATAGTCATTAAAGATAACACAATGTCTAACATTTCTGTTTCTCCTGAATACTTAGATGTATGAAGTATATATTACTGCCTTTAATGATAATTATTATCGCCAAAGCTGTAAACTTTTTGTCCTGATGACCTGTGATCCTGATAACCAGCCTGTACTTGGCACTTCTGCTCCCCTTCCTGAAGAAGATGGGGGAAACAGTCATCAGTTACTATGATAAGGAAAATAGACTAGAAGTAAAACAGTTGTAATTTATTGCCAATTGCAACATTGAGTAAGGATTTGCTTAGCAGCACAGCAGGAAATCTCTCTGGTCTTGAAGCCTGGCCTGTTCTATTCTTTAAAAATCTATATTTTCAAACTAGTTGAGCTACTTGCCTTTATTTCTCCTATTTAAGATGCTTTCAGCTCTCAGTCTTAATTAGTAACTTAGTTTATTCTTCTCCAATTCAGGCCTTGTGCTTACTGTATTTCTTTGCTTCAGCTCAAGATAAGAAAACAGAGCTATTTTTTTGCCCCCTTGCCATCATTGTCCTAGACTAGTAATTCAAGTCTCAGTTACAAAAGACCCCTTTCTGTTCATCTGATTATCACCTATTATGTCTAGATTTTCCGTTTAGTTATCAGAAGTCATCATTTAGTAAATCCTTCCTACATTTAACCTGAAACTGGAGTTATGCCAAGCTGTCCACCAAGACTTCATCTTACTGCTCTCAGTTACATCTAACACTTATGTTGATATTCATACCTTAAGTTTTAAACAAATTAGCATTTTAAACAGCTTGCAGGTGATATTTTGTCTCCATAGTTTTTCGATTTTGTCACACAAAGACAACACTACTAAATATAAACTTCTAGTTTTTCATATTGAATGCCTGCTAATTGAATTTCTAGATGACAGTTACTAAGAATTCTTTCATAGTTGGACAGAAACATCTTACTAGAACTTAACAATCTTTTCTCCTTGTGAATGTCTAAATTAAAGATAAATCATTTAATAGCATATATTTATTTCAATTTATAAAATGACTTTGTAAGTGTCACATAAAAGTGTGTTTGCATTTCACTAGGGACCATCCAATAGTGATTATTAGACAGTAATTGAATATTGCATTAAAGCTTGGCACAGCCATAAGGGACACAGAGTGAAAATACTGCAGTGATAACAGGTAATTTGTAGGAATATGTATCCATTTGGATTCCCTTAGAAGTTTCCCTTTTGACAGTCAAACCACCAAGTTCAAAAACACCACCACTTAAATTGGAAGATGAAAGCAAACAAATATAAGCTGATGGATTAAAGTGCATGTTGTCTTCAGTCAGTTTTGCTTTTCAACCTTGTAATACTTTACACATCTTGTTAAACTGCAAAAAATAATCTTATTTTTTGTAAAAGACATTATTAAAATATATTTCACTAGAATTATAGCTAAATAAATCTTTTCTAACAAAGGAAAACAAAAAAAAAACCCTAACATACATGCAAAAGTAATTACTTTCTAAACGATGCATGAATTCTGCTGATTTTTCTCAGTTCTGGGCAAAGGCTTGAATAAGCTTGGCATAATACTGAGTGAAGAAAATTTAAGTTACTTTACTTCTCTGATACTATTTTTTAAAGAAGGCATTAACAAGGAGCCAATATGTTAATAATACGTTCTGAATGCCGATCACACCTCTACCAGTGAAGCCCATGAAATAATCAGAGAGGGAAAAGAGTGTCCTGCCCTTTTTCTTGTTTTTTAAACTTATCATTTTAACAATCAGAATGTCTGCACTCAGTTGCAGAGTGGCTGACCAAAAAGCACTGAAGTAATCAACATAGCAAAAGACAACTTGTAAAATACTCAAAGCAGCATTCACACTTCATAATTGTTATCTTTTGCAATGTATATTGAAAGTATCACAATGGGTTTAGACAATGAGACATATTTGCTTGTTTTCACCACACAGTCTCACAAGTACTTGGAAGTCAAGAAGTGAAGGAATCATTGGAGAACACTAGAGAAAGCAGACATAGAGTATTGCCACTCAGAACAGGGCTGATACGGGAAATCCCAGAACAGCATTATAAATATTTCAGTGCAAGACCAGACTCAAGATTAAAACAAACAAACACAAAACCCCTAATGAATAACTACTCAGAAAAGCAAACACCTAGTCTGCACCTGATTGTTCCTGGAGATCTAATTTACCCCCAATTCTGATAAAATAACACAAAAAAATAAGAATTGGAAAAACTAAAATTACTTAATCAATAATAGAGGAGTGTAGCTAATGTGTGTTCTGCCAATGAAAACCCCAAACTGTTACATGAAGTGAAGGCCAGAACAAAATAAATTCCGTGTATGTAATTCAAGTGCAAATGTTAGTATTATTTGGAGTCACAAATCATTACAAAACAACACAAAAGGCATAAATTTTGAATAGCTGGAGACAAATACTTGACTTGAATAAAATGAAATACGATATTCACCACAATTGAATGCGTGTAGCCTGAAAGTATGTAATTATTTCTTTAGCATAATAAATTACCTTTCTAGCTGGTAATCACATAACTGATCATATAAATGAATCAAAGAATAAAGAAAATGTTAAAAAGTGCTACTGCAAACAAATTCTATAAGCTGAAGCAATGGAGACTACAATAATACAAAAATGTTCTCTTGTCTTGTCTGACTACCTGTAGTATCTGCAAAATACAACTTTCATGATGGAGAAATTTAACTACAGAAGAGGGACACTTCTTTTCTGTCATGGGTTTGGTACATCAATAAAATATTTGTCTGAAGGGCAGCTTCCCGGAATTCAGGTACTTCATTTGCCTCAGCCTTGAAAGGAAAATGAATGTCTGTCTCTGAATAACGCCTTTAATCCTGAAAACTGCAGTGATTGCAAAGGGTCTTGTTATTTCAAATATTTCTTTCATGTGGTCACAAAGATATTCCTTATGTACATTTAACAAATAAGTGATCACTATTACTTTCTTCTATACATAGCATCTTTACTACTTCTATATGGCCACGGCTTTTCTAAACTGAAAAAATTTTGTGAAGTTGGGATGCATTTGATTTGAGGCTCAGGCAGTTATAGAAACTACTAAAATTTTATATGGACACTGACCCATGGCAGAAACATATCCTCACTATGTTGCAAGCACACATTCAAATCAAATGTTGTGAGGAGGTGATTGTCTCTAGTTGTATTGCCCACTAATCACTCTATAAACAGCATATTTTACAGTTCTTTTTTACTACATACATTCTCAATAATCACAAAAAGGTCAGATGATATGAGGGGAAACGTGTCTACTGATGAAAGAGAATTAGCTTTAATCTTTGTTCTAAAGGCAAAGTTTTTCGGTTTTTTTTATTACACACCTGCAACCTTTATAATTAACTGTACTAAGGAACAGCTGTAAATAAATTTAGACCACACCAAAGATTCAGCTTTTTTAAAATTTTCTATAAATAAGGTGTCTACATGTTAAAAAAAAGAAAAAAAGGCAAACCAGAAACCAATCCCAAAAAAACCCCCACCAAAACCAATGATTCAGCACTCCTAACAAAATTACAGCAGATAAATGGAACTCATTGATGTTTTCCTTATATTTTTTCCACTCCACTCATCTGATTAACATATACCATCTCTGCACACCTCTGTGGCTAATGACACACAAAAAACCCTGAATTACAATTAAATCCTTTTCTACTAAAAATAGAAAAACACCTATAATAGTGTTGTGGTTGGGTTCTGGGGGTGGTGGTACTAGCTGTTGAAAGTTATGGTTTGGTTCTAACAAGTTGTATTTCCTTTGTGCCATATACATTGCTAATAAGTAGAAGAGATCAATCAATGCTTGATGTTCCTCTGGCAGTCTTCCAAAGGTTTTCTGAAGAAACCATCTCATTGTAACTTATTCAGGAAGAAAGCAAAAAATAATAAATACTTTTAACAAGTTTTAATATATATATACATTCATAGACAGGTATTTTTTATTTTCTTCACATGGCCAATGTAGACTAAGAAGCCACCAAAAGTACTGGAGAGACATTTAAGTGAGCAAAGTGAAGCTGAATTGCTTCAGTGTGCGTAATTATCACCTTGTCACACATGATTCTGTAGTTTATCACCTGACAGATATTAAATGTGTGATGTTTTACACAGTTGTGTAACAACCTGTACAGATGCTTTGAAAAGCTGAGCTGACAGACATTTTGATAACTCAGAATTAACAAACTATCAGAACAAGGCTGATTTAATTCTAGTCACAGAATAGCCCTGTCATCACGAGTCTTCTTCAATGACTCAGAGGAAGAGACGGAGCAAGTTTGCTGATGACACTAAACAGGGCAGAGTGGCTGATACACCAGAAGTCTGTGCCCCCGTATAGTGGATGGACAGCTTGAAGAGTTGAGTGGAGAACCTTCTGAAATTAAACAAGGCAAGCACTGTACTTTGGGAGGAATAACCATATGCAACAGTAGAGGCTTAGAGGCTGACCTGCTGGAGAGCAGCTCTATGTAAAAAGATCTGGGAGTCCTGGTGGACATCAGAATGACCATGACCCAGCAACGTATCTTTGCTTCCAAGAAGTCCAATGCCATCCTAGCATGCATCAAGGAGAGTATGGCAAGCAGATTAAGGGAAGTTATTCTCCCCTTCTACTCTGCCCTGGTAGGGCCCCATCTGGAATAGTGTGTACAGTTCTGGGTTCTCCAGTTCAAGAGGGACAGGGAACTGCAGGAGAAGGTACAACAGAAGGCTACAAAGATTATTAGGGGGCTAAAACATCTTTCTTATGAAGAAAGGCTGAGGGCCTTGGTCTTTTTAGCCTGGAAGAAAGACTGAAGGGGTTTATTATCAATGCTTACAAATACTTAAAGAGTGGTTATCAAGAGGATGGGGTCTATTTTCAGTAGTATCTAGTGACAGGACAAGAGGTAACAAGCACAAGTCTGAATGTAAGAAGTTCCATGAAAACATGAGGAGGAACTTTATTTTAAGGGTGACATTGTCCACCAATCTGTAGTACTCCAGCTTCTGCAGTGTATGTGGGCCAAAGAAACATTGCTATGCAAGGCAAGAAATTAACAGTAA
This sequence comes from Turnix velox, assembly GCA_013400935.1. Taxonomy (NCBI): domain Eukaryota; kingdom Metazoa; phylum Chordata; class Aves; order Charadriiformes; family Turnicidae; genus Turnix; species Turnix velox. The sequence goes on along the minus strand of VZTY01012848.1, from coordinate 19,702 downwards.
ATGAACTGAAAGATTTCTTTTACATTAAAGCTCCCCAAAATAATAGCACAACTGAACTTACATACAGACTCTTCCATGCATTTTATAGCTTAGTCTCTGATGCCAGGCTCATCTGTGAATGGATGCTTCTTCCTCCTTACTCTAGGATGCTCATGGGATTATTTCTGAATGCCCTCTGACAGTGACAACACCACTATTTCTTCATATTTCATCACTGATCCACAATTCTGTGGTACATCCAAATGTACACTATAAAGCATGTTTTACATACTCTTGTTACTTGCTCCATGTTCTGTCTCTGATTCCCAAAACTGTCTTTGCCAAGGCTGCATTCTGTAAATGATCAGTAATAGCTCTCTGGTGAGCTATTCATAGCCTTGGGGACTATGGTTTCACTCTTGAAGACAAGGCTTCTGCTTCCAGCTATTACTTTATGTCTCTACTCCTTTACCCTGCATTTTTATTTGTGAGTTGTAGCAAAGATGTTCTTCATGGAATAAATACTTGTTAATATTGCCTATTAACTACAGAAATAGAACTAGATTATTAACAGTAGATCTTACAACACATGATCACACAATGCTAAATTAAAACCAAACAAAATATGCTACAATTAGTTAGCTAATTAGACAATTGCTAACATTGTTAAACCATGGTTCAAGCAAGCCTAAAGCAGGACCAACAAAAGCACACCTTGATTACTTAGCAGAAAGGCTTGCAACCAGCTACTAGCAACAATAATTCTTATTGTCTGCATAATACTCCAACTGAAATATTACCTATTGTGAGAAGAGTCAAATATTTTTCTGTCAGCAATACTGTATATGATGTCTGTCTTACTGTTTCAGAATGCTATCACATATTATTTACACTAACTGCTTATCACATTTAAAAAACATAATTTGTCACATTTATAAAAGAAGTAAAATCCACAGATTCTTCAGCAATAATCAGTTAATACTCTGTAACAGCTCCAGGGGTATTCTAACCAGTAATAATTTAAATTATTCCCTCCAAAGTACACAACTCATTAAGTATTTAGAAAAGAAAGACACTAGATATAAGCAATATCTATGCCAGGAAAATTTTCATCATGCTCCAACTGCAACCATGATATGAAAACAATAAAATTAAAGTCTAGCACAGCTTTCAATAAAGCCAGAATTTCTTTCTAAGCACTTTTACAATTGTCATTAACAGCTCCTTAACATCATTGTAATAAAACCCCAAACATTCCCCATCCTCTGTCAAAAAGTAAAAAAAACCTACTTAAGATGTGGTTACATACTAATCTGTCTTCTACATGCCAAAATATACAGATATGGATTTCAGCTTATCTTCTATCTGATTATGAGTGAAAACAGAAAGATAAACATTGTACTATTCATTCAATAATACGTAATAATTAACTGCATTGAATGTCCAATCTGTAGATCACTTACCAAAATTTAAGGGGTAAATACTTGACTATATTTTTCAATTGCTGAACTAAATGTCTAACTCAATAACTTGTATTTTTATTACACAGGGATGCATAGCTACCAATGTTGCTTGATTTTATTTATTTATTTTTAATCTGCAATGCATTTTCCTCTCTACTGAGTCAATTTAGCTCCCAAAGCTACTTAGAACAAACATGAAAACAAGCAGTGTTTGCTTCCTGCATTTCTTCATTCCCATATTTAAATATCAGATACTGTAACTGAAGAATAGAAAATAATTTCACTTTCAGATGCAATTTGTAGAGATGTGTGGATGATTTTTACCTTCTTTAGTATCCAACAAATCTTCCAGCAGACCAAGAACTTACTGCATCAGGTACATTAACTAAATCTTCAGCCAATGCTGCTTCCTCTCTATAGCATGTAATAGACATGATTTTTCCTCTTTTACTATAGGTCTGAAGTTTGTAGGTTCACTGAGAGTGTTTTAGGATCTCTGATAGCATGTGAATGACCTAATAGCATTGCTGAATTAAACCTTTAGCATGTGTCTGCTGACAACTGCACAGAAGTCCATTTTGTTATTAACTTTTCATTATTTACAGCCAGTGTTTTTTTCTACCATACTGGTCAGCATCCTTAAGGTGACTTAAATACCACTGTAAATACAGATGCGTTACTACATCAGTAAAAGAGGGGTTAATAAAAGAAGATTTTTACCTTTCTTTAAATGCAATCTTTAAATTAAAAAACTCAACAACCAAAGAAGTATTACACACAATTTAAACAGAAGCCAACTACAATTTGATATTAAAATATAAGGTTTTTAAGTTCTTTGAAAGTATTAATAAAGAAAATTTCAGAACTCCTGAAAAATTAATTATCTATGTAGCCATAAATCTTTGTGGGTTTTCATGATACTAAAGCTCATCTTAATTTTGAACAGCACTGAATAGCTTCTCTAAGTCCAGAATCAAACCTAAGTGCACCAGTGAGAAAAATCAAACAAATGAAAAAACTGCATTTAGCTGGAGTGGCAAATAAATAAAAATTACTTGTTACCATTTTCATTATTGAAAGGAATTTGGTAAATTTTAGTGCAGAAAAAAAGGTGAAAGATTCACTCAACTTTTCTTGTAGCCTAACAGAAATTTTACCGAGTAGTACCAAACTATAATCAACTGGTACAGAACAGCAAATTATTACATGGATTATTTACATTCCCAGACACAGGCTAACTGCTGTCCTCTCCACAGCAGCATTTTTACATACTAAAGATTATTTTTCTTTAATAACTCCTGAGACCTGCTATTTTTTCATCTTTTTGGCAGTAGATTTAGGTAAATGTCATATTGCTTTATGATGAGTATATTTAAAATATGTTAGTATTAGGCAACTAGATATTTTGTCTGCAATTGTTTTTTTAAAAAATGGGGCATTACGGGTCAAAAGTACTTCACAGACTGCAGAGAAACATTAAATTCTTTACTACAGTTCACATGAGGTCTGGCTATTGATTCTAATAGGCTGAAATATAAGCTTAAATTCAACAAACTAATATTGCTTTTGTATTCCTCTTTGAGAGGCTCATACATAAAGGGGATAATTAATCCAGCAGGACTACTGACAACAGAAATAGAGCTAGAATTTAGAAACACCATTAGAAGATAATATGAAAATGACTCACTGAAAAGGAGTGCTGTAATGGGTTAAGTGCTATTCTTATCTGTATAAAATCAAACCTAAACACTGTGGAGAAAATTGTGTTTTGGGAATAATCACAAACTCATTTCCTAGGGAAAAAAAACTGATGTGTTATAATAGGAAGAGTCATCCTTCTCCAATGGAGACTTCATGGAGCCACACATAGTATCCAGAGACCTATGATGCTCTGTTAGTCAAGCAAGTACAGAAACAGTGAGGTGAAGTACTTTTGGAAAGCAGCATCAGAACTGCAGCTCACAAGGGATAGTGCTCCCTGGGAGCGTTCATCATATAATATTGGCAATCCTGTTTCAAACTGATGAAATGGAAGTCACATGGAAATGCAAAACTTTCTCCATCATTTGCAGATATTGGGAGACAGCATTTACATCAATGGCAAAAATACTTAAATTTTATATAACCCTTATTTTAAAGTAAGCTGTTAAAAATAATCTGGCAGATAGTAGTATATTCTTGGCTTCTTCATATCCCACTTCCCTCCTGCCCCTCACAGCTCTTGGGTATCTGTCAAGGAATTATTGTAAGAGGGATGAAAATTCTAAAGCAATACAGAATCATCATCCAAATAGGAAGCGGTAAGCAAAATACGTAGGCCAGTACTAAGATAATCCACACTTCTGTGTCATATATATGACCTTGTAAATTAAGAGAAATCAATTTTTTTATATAAAGCATACTGCCCCTCAAATGAACACTTTCACCTATACAGAAAATATTTTATTTTGTTAGGGCTATGTTATTTTCATTATTTTTCTACTACAATACTTGACTAACATTTTGAATTTAAATTGACTGCCTCGGCATGGCATTTATTGTCCTCTGTATTAATTTTTCTAACTTTCAGTAAATTACAAAATGTGTTAATTAAAATTGCCTAATGTTACCAAGTAAACAACATAACCTATTTACTTTCTTCTCAGACATTTTACTGAATTGCAGCATCTGTTTCAAGGAGAGTAATTACTGTTTTCAACAGGGACAGAACATGCAAGAAATACAAAATTATGAATGTAGCATATCTGTGATACCAAAATGTAATTACTTTATGTAGTAAAACACTACAAGAAGATTTACTTTTTCCACCTGAATTAGATGTTCAAATGATGTTATATTCCACTCTAAGCATTTCATTATTTTTAGTAATTATTTACTTTTTGAATTATTTCAATATTCTGATTTGATTCTGAATGTTCAGCAGTGCTTGCTACTTAAACATCACAGAAGTAATAAATCTTAAAGGCCAACTGTGAACTAGAAATAATTAAGACCCTTGAGTGTGTTATACTTTGCATAGTCTGCAGAGCTCAGCATTATCTGTGTTAGTTATACTCAGCTGAACACATCCACATTCAGATTGTGTTATTTTGGCAGCTCCCAATAACAAGCCAAGTCCAGAAAACTGAAAAAGCATGACAGCAAATGAAGAGCTCATTGTTTCATTTTCTAGCACAGTGGAATTTATAGAACAAATATGTCTCCTCCCTCAAATAATATTAATGATAAAGTATGAAAAGGGGAAGGACAAATAAAAACTAACTGCAATTCTACATATATTACAGTAGGTGGAAAAGAAAAAAGGATAGGTTATTTTGTTATTTGTTACTGAGATTATGCTCAACATCACACTTTTTGGTTACAGGGAGATCCATAAGCTCCATAGTGTTAGGAAATTATCATGAATGATCAGTACTGTACAAAATGTACCAAATAAGTTTTACTTTGAGTGAATGACTTGAAGAATACTATAAGACTCTGGACTACCAGTATATAATTTAACATAATGATTTTTTTTCCTCATACAAATTAAAATTTAGTGTTTCTAAATTTCACTTCTAGAAGCCAAATGATTACAAGTACCAACAAATTAGACTCATATATAGCAATGAATATAAAATATTAAACCAAATATAGAGGATGTCATTTAGCCATGAATGTTTATGATTGATGTGGAATTAACCATGAAAATAAATGCTGTGCCAACCTAACCATCATGATGATTCTAGTATTGGAATATGCTGAAGGAGTATCAACAGTGATTGTATTGTATGTTTCAGCTGTAAAGTACTAAAAGTACTTACATTTTAGACTTCGGAGATACTTCCCAATTCCATATACATTAAGCTCTCCTTTTTTGAGTTTGAAGAGAGTTTGGACTGTATCCTCCTCTTCCTATCATTCTTGTCTCAGCCCACTGCAAGTGTACACTGTTGTCCAGCTTTTCATCCGTCAGTACCACCAAGTCCTTTTAGTGCAGAGCTACTCTCTACCACATCACCTCCGAGTCTGAACTGGTAATCAGGATTGGCACATCCCAAGTGAAGTGGCACCCTGCACTTGTCCTTGTCAAACCTCATAAGGTTTGCATAAGCCCAGCTCTTCAGCCTGTTCAGGTGCCTCTGGATGATATCCCATCCCTCCAGTTTGTCAAGCGCACCACTTAGCTCGATGTCTTCCACAAACTTGCTCCACTGTTTATATCATCTATGAAGGTACTAAACAGCACTGATTCCAGAGCAAGTATAGATGTTTATGATGATAATATTTATAAAAATAATAACAACAACAATAATAATTTACTTTAAAAAAACCCAAAAAACGAACAGGAAGCTTTCTTAACAGAGATAAAAATGAAAGAATACATTTGTTCACAACATAAACAAAAGGTGATGTTTCTGTCAGATATTATTATTACTAATTTCATAAACATACCTAAAATATCTAAACTATTTTTCATGTATACTGTGTCAACTTTTGAGCAATCTATATAGAATACACCCAAATTTGTATGCATGACAAATTATTAAAGTCTGGGGGTGCTGAATTGAAGTAGCCAAGAATAAAGCATAATTTTAGATTCAAGATTACTAACCTACATAGTTCTTGAGCCAATAACTAAGTGCCTTATATTACTATATTAATGGTCTTAATGAAAATGCTTCTGAAATCATACTCTGATACTTACTTAAGGTTATTAAACTGACAGTAGTTTATTGCAATGTTATCTGCTAATATTACCTTCAAAAAAAAAGAAAAATGGAATGCTTGCCGAAGGCCGGTAGTTCCCGACTGCCAATATAATGAATACTACAGGGACATGAATGCACAGCTTCACAGTCTTTTATTGTGGGGAAACAAAAGAATGAGGAGTTTTAGTCTATTAGAAACAGCAGGAAAATTTAACTCTATCCTACTCATGCCAAAGAGCAGTGTTTCTCTAGTCTCATCAGGAGAACTTGACCTCTTCACCAAGAAAACCACAGCAAGTTTTTTTAAAGAATGAATGTGACTACTCCCCTTTATATATTGGTCCTGCAAGGCCTCCTCTTTTTAGGTTCCCAAGCATCCCCAGTGCTGAGGATGCTGTGCCAGGAGAAACAAACAAAATCTTCTGAACACCAAAACCATATGAAAGAATAAATCAGATAAACAGCAACAAAGAATACATAGTTGAAAGTATTTCAGTTCTTCAAATGTACTAATGCATCACGAAAATAAAACTACTAGGGAAGACCAGCACACACAGTATTATGAAGATAGAAACTCAGTCTCTCGCTGTACAGATTTCAGTATTGTACAGGAGCTAATAGTGCACTTGGAAATTCTGTCTCAGAAATCTGAGGAAGAAAATAAACTTCACAGCAGGCTCAGAGAGCAGATCCCATGGTCATCTGTATAAAGAATTAGGGCACTTGGCTACTCACACATTGATATTTTTGGAAATTACAGCTCCTGGAAACTGCATTATCACTGAGCTATGTCAAATGCAGAGTGCTGTTGAGGTGAGTCTCCCCTATATCCTTCACCAGTCACTGTCCTATTGAAAGATCAGCATTTAGTAATGACAGTCCTCTCATTCAGCTGTACAGTGGCAGTAGTGCTGGTCAGGAAGGAGACAAACAGCTGAGAATGGCGAACTTCCTGTTTTAACATCAACCTGTACTAAAGAGGCCTGAAGTGAAAACTGAATTAAAAACTAGCTGAAGATAGTTTATTCATAGGCAGCTAAAAAGTATTCAAAATTCTTTTTTTTTTGCTGCATGTCATTTCTGATTGTTGCTATAAATTTTGTCTGGGAAAATATGACATGAGAAACCCTAAGTGTTGCGCAGCAATTTGTCGAAGAAAACTCAATTACAAAAAATTGTACTCATTGATCCTGGCTGATTAATGGGAAATGGCATTTCAGAAAGGATTCAAAATTATTTCAGGAATTACCTTTGCAGGACATAAATACTACTTTGAATTTCCAGTTCTTCAGCTGTTAAATAGATTTACACAAACTGTTACTATTTTTGAACAAAATCCTCATAATTCTTGCAGATAACTTTTGCTGCTTTTTATTATTGCTCAGTTGCAATTCAATTCAATATTCAATACTTATAATTGCAAGCATTCAAAAATTACAGGACGAAACACAAGATTTATTTTAAAATATGAGATTGTAGACAACTGTCTTCTCTCTCTTGAACTATGTTTTGGTTAGTTATGTTTGAGGCTTTTTTTGAAACTGGTTTCATACTTTCAGGCAGCTAGAAACTAAGAGATTTTATTTTAATAACAAGTGAGATAAGCCTAGGATCTGAAATTTTGAAAGTGTCCTATTGAGTGACTCGTGCTTATGTCTCGAGAACTGAATTAAATGCCAAAATTGCAGTACCTAGATACACATTTCCTTTGCAATGAACAGTAGAAATAATATGCCAAGCAAAAAATGTCTTGTACTTAATGTAACACCTAGTACAAACATACTCATCTCTGAAGAATCAAATAAAATGCCTAACAATTGATTTTACAAGAATATAATGATCTGTATAGTAATTATTACCATGTTCAGTAACACTCTGTAAATGGCACAGAACAAGGCCAAAAAATACTTTCCTTTCTCTGTAGGTTGGGAATCAGTAACATTCATCCACCATTCTATATTAATTGAATCATCATGAAACAACCAAGATATTCTAGAGAAGTTACAGGGCTAACAATTATATTTCAAAATAATTAATATAGCAATGAATTTTTAAAATACAAAAAAACTTAATGTATCGTATCTACACTTGTCAAATATTAAAAAATTACAATTAGAGCCAAATGATATAACAAATAAATTATGCCACATATTATAAAGTCAGTGGTTGACAACAGAACAGTTATTACACGTTATATGGTACATAATAAGAATTACCAAATACAATAGGTTTAACGAGTCTTCTGTGGTTCGACCCACATGTGGTTTGAAGGAATAGCTACTTGCAATAAAAAAATTAATTTTTATGCCTCCTTTTTTGTATCTGTGCCTAAGAACAGATTATAGTGTTTATATGCCTGCTAGCATAGATTTAACACATTAAAAAAAAACATGGGAGAAGTGGTTTTCTTCACTGGGGAAAGATTTTTCTTCACTCATCCACTGACATATGTTATTGGCAGTAATCATTTGTAACAATTTAGTACTGAATTTAGGAATGGAATTGTCTATTCAGTATTTATTTAAGAGCTCTTTAGCTCTTAACAAAGCTCTGTAACAAAGTTGTTTCAGAAAACATTTCCACAGTGTTTCATTGTCTTATATTGTAATTATAAATGTCATCAAATTCCATAAATTAATAAACAAGCCAGAAAAGAATATGCAAAGTGTGAAAGTCTGCTGACAATGCTAAGTTATCCCTGGAGACATTTAAGGCCAGCCTTGCTGAGGCTCTGAGCAACCTTATGTCCAAGATGTCCCTGCTCACTGCAGGGGGCGTTGGTCTAGATGACCTTTGAAGATCCCTTCAACTCAAAGCATTCTGTGATTCTATGATAATTAAGACAAGCACTGACTGCAAAGAAATGCAGAAATACAAAGCCCCGTTGAAACTGAATGGACACAGAGGTAAAATGCAAGCAAAACAATCCCAGCTTCACAAATAAAATACCAGTTGCTGAGTTACCCATTAGAGTTAAGACTGAGCTCTTAAGTTCATAGACTTTTCCAGGAAAAATACTATTTTTCAGGCTAATCTAATAACTGTTGGGGGATGGGCACAGGCTAGGGAGTTAACGACGGCCATCAAGTTCCCAGAGCAAGACAAAGACAGCGATCGAGGCCTGAGGCAGACCTCGCCAGGTTGGAGCCATAGCCTACGTGACTGCATTGAAGCTCGCTGGTGTTTTCCGAGGCCTGGGGGAGTGCTTAGGAACTAGTGAACAAAGGAACTCGTGGTCAACTGTACCGGAAGGAGGAAAGAGAGAAACCGCAAGGGGAGGGTTCTACATTGATGGATGTAACATGTGACCAATTGGAGTGAGTAGTGGGCATGGTTAACCATAGCTGTATATAAGCTTGTCTGATGCTCTCAATAAATGGATTCTGGCTGATCACATTGATCATGAATGTCAGCCCCTTCTTGCGTTAAATAACATCTGATGAACCGTAAACCTACTTACAATTATTATCATCTTTGGCTATATGCCAAAACTCATGCTTCAGAAAAAAAGACATTCTACTTTGGGTTCATCTAGGTCAGAAATGATACTACAAACCTAATAATACCTCCAGGGGATATTCACTCTGTTCTGTTTAATGATCACTAATATCTTCCTTGAGGATTTTGAGTAGAAAATATTAGACTTGGGAAATACTAGATATAAATGAGACATTTCAGGAAAAAGTATATGTGCTGTAAAACATGAATTTCCTTTGAATTTCAAAGCACTTTCACTTATTAGCTATGGAAATACATAAAATGAGATCTGGGAGGAGGTGAATACAATAGACACATGCCTGATTAAAAGTACAATACTTCATAATCATAATTTTTAAAGCAAAGCCTGCATTCTTTCAACAGAATACCTACATTATATGCAGTTTATACTACATACTATGTGGTTTTAATATGCAAAAAAAATTTACTTGTTCGAGAAAGAATTACTGAAGGAAGAATAATAAAGTAAAATGTGGCATCAAGTACATAGCACAAACTATTTATTGCAGTTTTCAGCAAGTAATTTTCTAACATTTAAAGTGACTCTACACACACCATATTGGCCTTTGAAAACATAGGATCTCCATTACTGAAAAAATCATAAAATCTATTAAGTATAATGAAGATCCAATATTTAATAGTCCAGGAGGCCTGATGCAAAGTGTACAATGCTTTTTTTTTGTTTTACTTCTTTCTTATAAAAAATAAACAGTCCTAAGTAAAGAAACACCTCCCTCTAAAATTAATGATAGCTTTAAATATATGTATATTGACACTAGAATTTTAAATTTTATTAATATATTGAATTATGTATTGGAGTATATATTAGAATATATGAATCAGAATATATGAAATTCAAGCATATACCTCCCTGAACTCTATTGTGTTCTCTTCTATAAGCTATAAACTCTTCCCCCACAACTGCTCCCAAACAAAACTGATGCCTGTGCACTCCATAACTGAAAAAAATTTAACAGGGGTAGGTCTATTTGCATACTCATATAACTGTGGCTAATGAAATATGGTTAGGAAGCTACAGATAAAGCTCCCTCATTTCTTACTTGTCCTCCACTATGTGATATGCATTAGGTACAACAGAAGCAAATTGACTCAACTGTATTTATAAGGAACTGAAATATTAAGATTTAAATTAAAAACATTGTATCCTAGGCTTAGAAGTTCTATCACATGGATGGAAAAATCTTTATGGTACAAACTCAAGACTCTGATCTATGTATAGCATACAATAAAGAGCAGGGATAAATATATTCATTTATGTTTAAATAATTACTTCTGTGTTTTTATTTTCAGTTTTCCTCTGTTTGCTGTTACTTCCACCTTAAATGACAGAATTGTACTCTTATATTCCATACATGAAGCATGTTAAAACTGGTGAAAGTATGAATTTTCTTTTTCTAAAACTATTGAGTGAAAAAAGAATCAGAATGTCATGTTTGATTTCTGAGGCAAGCACACTGATATCTTTAGTGATATTACTTCACTGTATGTGATCTGGGAAAATTCTTCATACTTGCTTGGAAATCATGCCTGAGGGGGTCCTACAGAAAGGCAGGGGAAGGAATTTTTAATATGATATCGGATGGAAGGACTAGAAACAATGGATGTAAATCGGAAGGGGGTAGATTTAGACTTGACATAAGACAGAAATTCTTTACAGTGAGGGTGACGAAGCACTGGAACAGGTTGCCCAGAGAGGTTGTGGATGCCCTCTCTCTGGAGGTGTTCAAGACCAGGCTGGACAAGGCACTGGGCAGCCTGATGTAGTATGAATTGTCCCTGCCTATGGCAGGGGGGTTGGAACTCGATGATCTTTCAGGTCCCTTCCAACCCAAACTATTCTATGATTCTATGATTCTATGCACACTTTTCTAATCTGCAGAGATTTACGGAACACAGTTTTGAGGTAGAGTCATATTTTCAACATAATGGTGCCTGTAACATTCTATGACTCCCACCAAAATGTATAGGTGGTCCATTTGATGAACCTGCACCAACCTCTCCTATTTGTCAGGAAAATACCATGGCATTAATCTGTGAGCAAGACTGTTGTGCCTGTCAGGACCCTTTCTCCTTCTGGAAAAAACACGTAAACCACACTTCCCCACTTCACACTCACCTCACCTGCCCCGACACAACTACTATTTTCTAGGAGCACATAATGCTAGTTCCTTGCTAATGTAACACCTGCTGTTCACATGTTTTATACCATGATCCAATGCATGGGAAGATCTCCATAGGAAAATGGAAATCAGAGATCAGAATCACATGGTCCAGGACATACAGTTTTCTAAAACTCCTTCCTTACTCCTACTTTTCAAGGTGTATCAAGGCATTATAGAACAAGTAATTTTCTAGTAGCCATCAGCACAAAATTTCTCTATTCAAGTTTTAATGAGCAGAAGAGGATGACAGAACATTATTGGTTTGGCTTTTTTGCCGTCTCAGAGGATACGTTAAAAAATTTTCATTAAAGATTTCATTGCACCTTTTTCCAAATAAGCATTTTGAAAACTATACCCATTAAACTTGTTTCCATTAAAAAAGACCAACATAATACTCTTTTGTCATAAAGTGAACTAAATTTGATGCACTTGCAAAATGTGCATTCCTTTTGCACAGAGAAACTGGAATGCATCATATGTGTGCATATTTGCTTTTCATTAATTACTAAGATACTCTTTCATAGAGAAATTTTTGTATTCTGAACTTACATACCAATACAATAAACATAGTACTGGCAGTTTTAGTTCACATTCTGTGTTAGAACTGTCATTTACGTAATGAAACTTTCCAGAAACCCCCAGTAAAGTCATTAAATAAAATAAAATTTAAAAAAAAAAAGGAATACTTGGCTGCACATTTCTGTTGCATCACTGAAATTCCAAATATGTTTTATTTAAATGTTTGACTGTCTTGTCTTCAAATGCTAAGTACTTCACCCGGATATGCAATTAATGTAACACCTTTTCCAAATTTCAGCTTTTACTTGGCTGGATAAACAACTTAACTATAATTACAATCAACAGAAACATAATTTTTTCTATTCACAACAGAGCTTGTTAGCTCTCTCTAAATCATTCTATATGTGGATGTCATAAAGGCAGAATGGCTGGTGCTATGAAAATCATCTAAGTTTAAAACAAAAAAGTACTAATTTTGAAACGATAGCATTATGCATCAACTTAATCAGAGATACTTAATCAGCAAAAACTCAGCATGTAATCAAGTCCTTAAAATTTGATTACCTGGTGTATTGGAATTTATTTGTTCTCAGTGTATTGCTGTTCCTAATTCAAGTAACTCCTGTTGATTTAGATTGTTTCTTTTGGGTTTGGTAGTATATGGTCTTAATTCTATCTTTGCTTACTAAGAAGGTGTTTACATGTTTTTGTACAACTTTTGTACCTACCTTGAAAGTTTCCAGATGCTTAATTTTCATGCTCTCACCTTTATCAAGCTTCACTTGTGAAAGCGACTAACTTTAGTTGTACTACTATAAACATAATAAAATTAGGAAATCATCAGGAAACAGAGATAATGAAAAATAATCAATATATAATATAATGACAACACACTTAAGAAAAAACTTTGAAGAATCTTAATCATAACCAATATAGTCAGACATGTTGTTAGGATTGACTGGAAGCCAAAAAATGTCTGAATTGTACTAACTGCTGGTATCATAAGATTATAGTATAAAAATTAAAACTCCTTTAGTTTCTCCCAAACTATCTACCATGTGTAGGAACACATTGTTAGGAGTATTCTATCACACCCTCATAGCTAGGAGATATTCACATTTGTGAGATACTATTCTTGTGCCTATGGAAACAGAAGTGACTAAAAATCCCACTAGTAAAATCCAACAGGCATTACAGTTTAAGAGTGGGAGTGTTAGTAAATATGAAGCTTCCGAAGATGTGGGGCTTGCAAACAAAGAAGTTCTCAGAAAAGGATGGTCTATGGAGTGAAGATAATGGGATAATACATGCTTATAAATTCTCCAAGAAAAGATTTTTCTGTTAGACAGTTCAAACTCTGCCAACCTACATATTTTGTTACTTGCATTAATTTTTAGCCAAATATCTATTGCTGATACAGTTTACTTGCATAAAGATCTTGACAGTGAATGACGGTTCTCTTATGGACTGAGAAAAGCTGAACAAGGAAGTTTCATGCGTAGACATGATTACAACACAAACATTCTCCATTGATGAAACAATACAAATACTAAAACCAGTTCTTTCTTTGATACAACTCCAGAAATGCTGATGTTGGAAGGACCCTCTGGAGAACATCTGTTTTAACTCCTAGCCAATCACCTGGCTCACATTAGACCAGATTGATCCATATCTTGTGCAATCAGCTTTTTAATATTTTATGGAGAGTTTACAACCTTACAACTTTAAGGAAGTTTTTCTATGTGTTCAAAGAGAACCTCCAGTGAAGAAAAAAAGAATGGTAATATATTTGCTTAGATTAACTTGAATTATTTGTTAAAAAACAAAAATACAGTGATGTTAAATTAATTTACAAACTACCAAGCAGTAGAGAATTTCCCCTGGAGATTCAAGCATTACGGTCAGAGCAGATGATAAACTATGCTTATGGTATCCAGAAATGTTTCCTTGTCTGTATTCTTCAATCATGAAATATAATTAAGTGTAGACAATTAAAAGTTTACCTAACATTTCAATGAAACAGAATTAATCTTCCATTCAGTACAATTTCTTTCTAGTAAAATTCACAAATCAAGCTCAGACTATCCCATAACAACCACTGAGAAGAAAAGTATTTTTTAGCCTTTTATATTGAAAAAAATGTGAAAGTGTTGATTAAGGTTCTTGCAATATTATCATTCCCATTTAGAAAGAAAAAAGAAAAGTCTCAGCCTGCTGCTGCACCTGGTATAGTCATAGCATACTTCTTGACACAAAAGAAAGCACTGGGAAAAAAAATAGTGGTGTAGCTCAAGTGTATGTAAAGGTGAGATAAAATGTAGTTACCTTGTGAACAGCAATATCTGGCAGTTTTGCAGACTGAAATATTTAATCCACCAACAGCAATGAGAGTTTTTGCACTGTGTGCACCAAAGGCTCCTCTAATACTAATACCATGAATACACATTTTTTGATTTTATATTACTTGCTATAGAGTCGGTATGACTCCAAAAGAAATGCTATTCACTAAAATATTCATACTGGTAAGATGACATCAGCCTATGCATAATATCTGCATGCCTCTATTTCACAGGATAATTTACATACTTCAAGGACACTCATTCCACGTCCAGTAATCCTGATTAGTAGAACTAAAGTTGATTGAAAGCGTAGTACAAAAGAAATCCCAACCTATTAATTACATCAAAAATGTCCTTGGTATTACAAATACATTCACTATCCTCTGTGACATTCAGATAAAGTTGACTGCATTGTATATATATCAAGCTCCATGACACTCTGAGGTGCAGAGTCATAAATCTGCACCTGTTTGTGTATGTACTGACTCACATGCAAGACAAAACCAAGTGCTTAGTACCTTTAACACTGCTATCCATACACACACTCCAGTGAGAATGCATTTAGGGTGAACTGCATTAAGTCAGTAGGAACTCACAAAAGAGAAATAGAAGATTGCCAGAAAACATCTTGACTGCTGTACAGGACTTTCCTGTGGACAGTACTTAACAGCATCTTATGAAGATTCTATATTCCCCTATAAATTCTTTCACTGAGAATAACTACTCTTTTATATATAAGATTTGAGAGTCATTCTACAGAAAAAAAAATAAAGCACACAAACCCCACAAAACATACAGGACAATATAATTGTAAAGGTCATTTTAAAGTCTGTATTAAAAGGTGATCATTCCCCACAGAATTCTTTGAAAACAGAGGCAGAAGCAACTTGGGAAAAGAAGACAAGAACAAGACATACCACTAGCAGAATAGTCACAATGGCAAAAGTAAAAGGTGATGATAAGCAGAAAGTGCAGACAGTGTAAAGTTATGGAAAGAATAATTTCTCAATGGGAAACCCACAACAATAACATACAACACACATACAGCAATACTTGAAAGTTATAACAGAAATATACATGGTTGAATTATTTCTTAGCTTTAATAGGGAGTCAAGAGGCTGAATAAAAATATGGATATTGCACTAATCTAAAAATCTCTTTGCTTGTATAATTTTTAGTGAATATCATTGTGATCCCATTTTCAATTGTCTTTAACACACACTTCCAGTGCACTTCCACTGCAACTTAGATGAAGACCTAAAAATTGACAAGTTGAGAAAGGTCACCATCTACAGTATGTGGTCCAACTATACAAGGGCTTTATCTAAATTCTGCTGAAATTAAAGGAGATACCTTCTAACACAGCAGAGCTCCATTAGGCATAGAGCTACTGCATAGTTGTTGACATTAGACCTGTTATTCATTTGAACAATTATCTATCTGTAAAAATTCACTAACAGGCCTAGGTTATAAGTCTCAAGAGCAAGTACTTATAGGAGTTTCACCTGCATATATTTTGACATGTTTTGTTTTGCATTCTTAGAAAAGAGAGTAAAAATATCATGCCTATACTTCTGCAAGGTTAATGTTGAAAAGGATTCTGTGGGAACCAGTGGAGACCTGTGATCAAATTGAAGAAACATCTGAGATAGGAAAGAGCTCTTCGATCTTCAAATCTGTACAATTATTTGGTATAGCAATATACCGTAGTTCCTGCCAAAAACTGATTTAACTTCACCTTAAACAACAGTGGTCTTGTTTCCCTTATTATTCTAAGAACAAAGTAAGGACACAGCAAAGAGAAGGAA
Source organism: Turnix velox (assembly GCA_013400935.1). Classification (NCBI taxonomy): domain Eukaryota; kingdom Metazoa; phylum Chordata; class Aves; order Charadriiformes; family Turnicidae; genus Turnix; species Turnix velox. Next base: position 3,222 of record VZTY01012848.1, on the reverse strand, counting down.
ATTAATGAAATACAATCATTGCAAATAAACATATGCACACAGTTAACGTAAAACTAATACATGTATTTAAAAAATAAACACTTGCAGCCTATGGAACACACAAGCAACTCTCCAAATGTATGCATAGACACAAATGTACAAACACAGAGTATACACACACCAGCAGTAATGTGGAAGTATACTTTCTTAGTATCTGAAAGTACCTGAATTCAGAAAGACCATTTTGTGGCTATGCTCTGCTACCATTCATCTTTAGAAAAAAAAGCTTTGGTTATATGAATTTGAACCTTTCCTCACATAAGTATGAATATTTTGGCCTCTCTTCTACTCTTTTCATTTTCCTGAAGCCCACTTGTCTATTGTTGTATGCTATGTTGCTATATGCTGGAGGTTGCTCTGTCTTCCCCTTTCTCTTACCATTGTGGTCTTTTATTTCTTTCCCCCCCTCACTTCTCTTCCACATAGTTCTATGGCAACACTAAGGAACGGTGCAATTTTTGCAGCCATTTCCATTGCTTCCAGTCAAAAACCCACTAACATATTTTCCTAGCTTCTATCTTGCTATCTTTTCCAGTTTCAGTCTTTAAAAACTGTGAGATATCTTCCTTTCCTCCTTCTTGCCCTTCCCATTTGCATCTCTAATGCAAATGCCCTTCATCTTTGGATTTCCCAGCTGTTACTGTTTGCTTTTCTACAGCTTTTGCTTATGTCAGGCCTGATACTAACAGTAGTAAACAAAATCAGTAAAAATTTTTCATGCCTTCAGCAATAGTGCTTCTGACTATTTATATCACAGGAACTCTGTAATACAGCATCTAAAATTTAAGTTGCAATCAAACTGCACATGATCAAAGTCACTCCTAGAGAGAGGACTTGCTGTTAATTCCTTAAGGCAAAGTCCTGGCAGCTACAGATCAGAAATAATGAGTCTAAATAATCATGACTGTCTGCATACACATGATCATTAATGTGTTTGCTATGACAATAGATGGAAATAATAATAAAAACAAACAAAAGCACTCAAGAAATTGCTACAATGCTGCATGCTGGCTTTTAAACCATTCACAGCAGCCCAGTGGGGAACCAAGATAATACTTCTTCCACTAGCTTGGATGACAAACTTTTTTTTTTGGATGACCAGTCGTGTCCTCTAGGTGTATAATAAATAGACTTTATCTTCTCTGTAGGCATGGAAATCCAAAGCTTAACTTAAAATCAGAGCTTAGAATCACAGAATCATTCAAGTTGGAAAAGTCTCTTAAGATCACCAAGTTCAACTGTTAACTTACCACTACCAATCTATACTTACAGCTTACTTGTTTATGCATTATACACAAATTATACAAACCTCTTTCCATACTTGTAAGATATAAGGGTAGGATATACTCTAGAGTGGAGCAAAGCAGGAGAATAACCTTGCACAACCTGCTGGTTATGCTTTTATTGGTGCAGCATGGGATATGATTAGCCTTCTGGACTGTCAAAATTCATATTAGCTCATGTTCCATTTTTCATCCACCAAAACCACCAAGTCCTTCTTAGCAAGCTCTCTTTATCCCATAACCTGTACTGATATTGGTAATTGCACCAAACCAGAGGCAGTACCTTACACTTAACCTTCTTGAACTTCAGGATGTTCATACAGGCCCACTTCTGATGTCTGTCCAGGACATGGGATAGTATCCCATCCCTCAGGCATGTCAGTTGGACCTCTAAGCTTGATTTCCTTCAAGTAAATAAATGTGATAGCCAGTGTTTATTAATGCATATGGTATACAAATTACTAGTTTGGGTTTTAATCTCTTATTTCAGCAGTCATTTCAGGTGTCTGTCTGGTTTGACACTCTCCCTTCTTTATTTGATTTTATGCAGGTGTTTTTCTCAGAGAAGTGTGACCA
>VZTY01012844.1:0-24044 GCA_013400935.1 Turnix velox | reverse complement strand
CCTCTCTGGGCAACCTCTTCCAGTGCCTCACAACCCTCACAGCAAAGAACTTTTTTCTTAGAACCAGCCTAAATCTCCTCTCTTGCAATTTACATCCATTACTCCGAGTCCTGCCATCCTGGACCCTATTCAAAAGTCCTACCCCGCCTTTCTGTAGCCCCCTTTTGGTAGTGAGAAGCTACTATGAAGTCCCCCCTGAGCCTCCTCTTCTCCAGGCTGAACAATCCCAACCTGTCCTCATAAGGAAATGTCCTCTCATAGGTGAGATAAGCTGTAATATTTATAAATGGAGAAACCTTTCCCTTTTGACAGCATCCAGGCTCTGTTTTTCCCCTTGAAAGCTGCACTTTTTGAATTGATTGCAGCTTCATTTTTATGTTACTTTGTAAATGTCAAGAGGCTGTGTATTGTACCCACTTTATTACTTGGTCCATTCCTTCTGCCCTTCCTCCCTATTTTTTTCCATTTGTACTAAACACTCTCACCTTTCTGATCATTTCAAACTCCAGATGTGTCAGTGTCAATGTTTTAAATTATTCTAGAAAAAAAATCTGAATTATAATTATGTGGTAAAGAATGATGATGCCTTATTGAATCATAGAATGGTTTGGGTTGGAAGGGACTTTCAAGATCATCTAGTTCCAACCCCCCTGCCATGGGCAGGGACACCTTCCACCTTAAACACTTGGCCTTAAACACCTCCAGGGACTGAGGGGCATCCACAGCCTCTCTGGGCAACCTCTTCCAATGTCTCATCACCCTCACAGCAAAGAACTTCTTACTCTTATCTAGCCTAAATCTCCCCTCTTCCAATTTACATCCATCATTACTAAAAACAGTGCTTCATGACCTTTGCAGCATGCAAACATGAAAAATCAGCCTGTTTTTAACCTTTTTCATGGAGGTTTTACCTACCTGGGGGCACACCAGAAGAGATGGTGGAGGAGGTGACCCATCCACTGCCTTTGGCAGTCACAGCTGCCACCTCAATGGTGTAGGTGGTGAGAGATGCCAGCCCTGTGATCTTGTACTCCAGTGTGGTGTTGGGCAGTGCCTGGGTGAGACGGGATTCATTCCTACCATACACCTCCCAGGAGATCTGGTACCCTGAAAAAAACATCCCCAGAGAAGTCAGGGTGGGGTTGATCACTGGTGGAGTCGAATTTTTCTTCTACGCAACAACCTGGTAAATTCCTGCTCCTGCAAACTCTGCTTGTGATCAATGGTGCTAAGATTTTTTTTTTTGTGCTCTACTCCATCACAGTCACCTTTTACAAGCAGAAAAACTAAGCTGCAGCAAACACTGGCAAAAAATCCCAAATGTTTTTCTAATACTCTTATTTCCAACAAGCAACTGCATGATACCCATGGGGTACCATCTGCCCAGCTGCTTAGAGACAGGGGGGAAGAGATGGAGTCTCAACAGTCTGTCTCTTTTTCTACCTGCTTGCTATCAAATACCTAAGAAACCTGGGGATAATCTTGCAGAAGGGAGAACTTTTATTTTGTGAACCCCATGAAGAGAAGAGGAAGAAACATGGGAAAATCTAACATCATCTCACCAGATAGAATATCTAATTGAAAAAAATCTGTATGTGCTTGGTAGGGCTACTCCCCCTTCCAGGCTGAAGTAACCTTCACCGCTATCTATCTTGAAATACTTACAAATCCCACAATAACAATCAGGCAGGAACATTGTAGGAATCTTCTAGGAACCAAAAAAACCTCTACTCCCCACTGTTTGTTCCTTGCACAAGCCCTTTAGCAGGGTGAATCATTATCCTTTCATTCAAAATCATCATGGAGCCCATGCATTGTCCAAATTTGCACTCGCCCTGACCTCTGCATGACTCTTCTCTCCTAACCAGGCTTTTCCTTTTTATCACTTTTCTAACTATTTGCCTTCCAAGAACTTTTGAAACTTTCTGCTGTCTGATTTGCTCAATTTTAACCTCCAAATCTGCCTGTCCTCCTCCTGCCCAGTCCCACTTTATTCTCGTTTGAACCCATTTGAACCTCACTGTGACAGTCTCCAGAGAGCACCTCTGAAAAGTTGACTTGATTGTAGCTCTCTTTGTGATTTGACTCAAGGGGGGAGAGGAGAGGGAAAAAAAAAAAACAACCCAAAAACCTAAAAAAATTACACATGGTTCTTTGAATGCCTCTGAAATGGAAGTGAGTGAAAAGGACTAACAGAAAGGAACCCCACAGAGTGAACCATGCACCAGGAGAGCTGGCTGGAGAAACTCCCCACTGGGTTCCTGTTCCCATCATCTGAGAGAAGGAATTCAGATTAATGGGGGGGCTTGAGGGCTGCTTTTCCATTTTAATAGTGGGGGTTTTTTTTAAAAAGCACATCATTAGCATACATAAAATGACATAGCATAATACCTTATGGTATCAATCATCAGGGATACATCTCATGTGTTAATTCACAGTGAGACAATTCCTTCTGCAAGAGGTGTGAGACGTTCTCCTTCCTCCTGTTGGAGCTGCCATCACTGACAGACATTCCTGCTAATCTTCTTTTTTGGCTTGAAAATGGCCTCAAAGTACTCATGTAGTCACTAATTATGTGGAGGAGGGGACAGTGAGATGGATACTTGAGCCTTTTTGGCTAAACCACAACAAGGGCAGAGGGGGAAAACACCCATGTGCTCATCTAGAGCCAGTTTTAACCAAGTCTCTGTATGGGTAATAATTAAATCAGGAATTCACCAATATCTCAGAGAAACTGAGGGGTTTTGAGGTTCTCTGGAAAGGCTTGAGGATTATTTATCAGCCATCAGATTTTATGAAGCACAGGCAAGATTCCAGTCTGAATGAAGACTTGACAAAAATTGAGGACTTGGATAATAGAGGGCAAATAGAAAAATTGAGGATGATTGTCCGTGCTGTCTCATGCTCTGAAAAGAGACATGAAGGAATTTCAGGAAGGACAGGGAACTGCTGGAGAGGGTACAGGGCAGAGCAACAAAGATGATGAAGGGATTGGAGCATCTCCCTTCTGAGGAAAGGGTGAGGGAGCTGGGTCTCTTTAGCTTGGAGGAGACTGAGGGGTGAATTTAGTCATGTTGATGAATATGGAAAGGGTGAGTGTCAGGAGGATGGAGCCAGTGACCTCCAATGACAGGACAAGAGGCAATGGATGCAAGCTGGAACACAGGAGGTTCCACAGAAATAGGAGAAAAAACTTGGTCAGGGTGAGGGGGACAGAACAGTAGCACAGGCTGCCCAGAGAGGGAGTGGGGTCTCCTTATCTGGAGACATTCAGACCCCACCTGGACACCTTCCTGTGTGACCTGATCTAGGTCTTCCTCCTTTGGCAAGGGGATTGGACTAGATGATCGTTTGAGATGCCTTCCAATCCCTGCTATCTTGTGATACTGTGAACTGGAAACAGAATGACCATGTCTAACACCCCTTTCTTCCAAAATCCATGGATGCCACCTTTGCTCCAGACATGGCATTGTGGGAGAAAGATAAGAGTCCAAGGAAGAGGCAATTGTGGCTCTTCCTACTTCCCAGCAGAGATCAAAAGCCATGTCCCCAGCTACCAGCACATCCGTGTGCAGCCAGGGATGGAGCAGAGGCCATGCCATGGCTCATCTGTCTGCCTGAGAGCTGGGGACAACCCTGTGATGCCTGCTCTGAACCCTATGCATGGGCAAGCAGAGGGGATCAAGGACCATCAGCTCAGCATTAAACAAAACTCATTGCTCAAAGCAATAAATAAACAGAAAATAATCAGAGGACTTTTAATGCTCTCTCTTCCCATCTGTTGCTTAAGAACAATGGAAAGTTTCATCCAGTGTGCACTAAGTCATCGTAAGTGATGGAGTTATCGTGTATCCAAAGTTTATCCAGATCCTGAATGTTGGTGATTATTTTTTGAATATTCTAAATTTTCTCCCATGGGACTGCAGGGATCCAGCTTTCTCACCCCTTAGGCATGTAGTCTCTACACACCATAGAATCATAGAATAGTTTGGGTTGGAAAGGACCTCAAAAATCATCAAGTTCCAACCCCCCTGCCTTAGGCAGGGAGACCTCCCACTAGATCAGGCTCCCCCATCCATCCTTGCTGTCCAGCTCCTGTTTCTCCAGGGCTTGTGAGGAAAGGTTCAACTGAATGGTTTGCTGTGGTAAAGCATCCATTCACTGTAAAAACTTTCACCAGGAAAAAACACCCTGAAAATTGAAGAAAAGGCAAAGAGGCAGCGTTTACCGTTGGATATTTCACTCCCTAAATTCTAGTTGTGTGAAAAAAAAAAAAAACAACAACCAAACATAAAGAGAAAGTGCAACCCTGAGCAGACACAGAGCCAAATGGAATCATCTGTAACAAAAACCAATGGGGCAACAAAAGAACGAGTACCCCCAAGTGGCACTTAAGCCACTACGAGGGACAGATGGGCATGACTTTAGGACATGTGGTTGGTAAAAATGCACCCTCTGCTTTGGAGAAGAAGAAATGTGAGTGGGGGAGTCCAGCCAGAACATTTCCTCTGGCTCCAGCCTCAGTGAGAGCAGAAGAGGTGCCACAAACACTCCCCCCCTTCTCCTCCTCCTGCAGGGGTTGGCCACCAAACGCTGGCGAAGGGAAACTAATGAGCAGGGGAGTTTTAGAAATCATTTTCTGTTGGACTGGAGTAAATTCTCTCCAGGAGAGCAGTACATACACCCAATCACCAACTGTCCATCTCCATCCAGGTCCTCATAAATCAATGTTTGCTGAGAGAAGGAGGAAGATACGGAAATTTACAGCAAGAGTAATGGGCAATTTCCTGGCGTGAGCCGGCACCACCCTCATGGTCACCTCCTCCCAGCCCTGGTGCTGGGAACAAGAAGGTGCAGTAAAGATATCAACGTGGAGAAATGATGAATAATTGCCTCCTTTAGCACTGAGATCCCCAATGCAGCCCTCTATAAACCTTCCAAGCTACTCAGGGCATGAACAATTCTGCTACCTTTTTTTCTTCCAGCCCAAATGCAATTTTTTTTTCCATCACGAAGGACTTTTCACTTCTCCCCTTCTAAACTTTGCTGGGTGTTTCCAGGCTGCTGTTTCTACAGGAATAATAGGATTTCTCGAGGTAATTCTTTGTGAAATCATCTGCCCCAAATGTAACACGCTCCATCCTCATGCTCCACTGGGTTTCCACCCATTTGGGGAGGCAGCAGCTTATCCCTAACAAAGAGATTCTGCAACACTAAGCAGAGTGCTGCTAATTTGGGCTTAACGAGGAAGAGTATTACATCATCAGACTGAGAGAGCTCGACTTAGACTTAGGTACCTAAATTTAAGCACTCAGGCATGAAGGCTTTGGCCATCTTCAGTGAATCAATACTGCTCTGCTTTCAGAAGTCATTAGTTTCTGTTCTCGAATCACTTCAATCAATGCATATTTCAGGGAGGTTGCTCTGATATAAAGCTATAAAATGATCTGCATAAGAACTGCACAGACTATAGACAGCACAGAAGACCCACAGAGAAAACACAGAATGGTTTGGGTTGGAAGGGATCTTAAAGATCATCAAGTTCCAACCACCCTGCCATGGGCAAGGACACTTCCCACAACATAATTAGACCAGTCAAAGTTAAAACGCTGCAGGAAATGAGACCAATAAAAGATTTCAATGTTTAAAATCAGAGATTCTGACTCTTGAACTCTTCACATGTAGCACAATTTTTAAAGACAATAAATATTTCATTGTCAATGCTGCCAAAGCAAAGTATTTTCATCCCAGCAAAACCATCTCCTCCCTTCCCAACTACGAGTTTTAGCTCCAATCATTTAAAATTTGGGAGCTGCCTTGCACTTCAGAGCCTTGAAAGCCTTTGCTAAAAGGAATGTCCATCCTGTGGAGCTGTAACAGCCTCCCATCTGAAAACAATATTGCCTTTGTTGATAAGGATCAGAGTCCTTCCCCAACTATTTAGGGTTTCCCTTTCTGCAAACTAATGAGTTTGCTGGTTTTGTATCTACATTGGCCTACAGCAAGTAGACAAACAGCCTGTTAAAAATGGCAAGCCCATCAAAGAGACACAACAGAGTCCTGAACCCTTGTGACAGTTTACACAAAATTAAGTAATAACATGCAAATTCTGTCACACACAGCCCAAGGCCAGCCCACTTGACCACAGATGAGGGACATCAATGATTTTAGCAGATCTCAGGGATGCCAATCCACATCTCCCAGCTGTTAATCCTGTGTAGGAACTCCCCACCTTTGGGGCAAAGGCCAAACACTGTCTCATAAAGTTTCAGACATTTAGCCACACAGATGGAGGTCTCAGAAGGCTTAACAAGAGCAGAGTCTCCACAGGGAGCTGATTTCTGATACAGGCTGCCTTTTCAGTGACCACAATCATCAGGAGTCAGTAATTGGACCTGTACTTTCTATAATGTGCCCCAGCTGACATTTCAATTACCCAAAAGAGAAACCAGGGAACCAGCCCTCACAGCAGCCAGGTCTCCCTAAATGCTCTATTAGGCAAACATTTTTTCACTGGGGTGATACACACACTTAAAAAAATACATATTAAAAGAAAAAGCAAATGGCAGCAGCAAATACTTGCCTGTAATGATGCCATTTTTCTCTGCAGGTTCTTGCCAGCTGACCTTGAGGGACGTGTCGAGAATCTCGGTGAAGCTCAGGTGTCCCACTGCTCCTGGCTCTGGCCATCAGAAAAAGAAATATGTTAGAGCAGAAGAACCCCACCTGCTTCTGACTCTATCCATGGGGCAAGGTTAAGGCTGGATAAATGAAACCCTGAGCTTGGGCCAAGGGAAGTTTGCTGGAAACATCACGGAGAGCTGCAGGGGAGACTCAAAGGTGTAGGGAAACACTCTGGTTATCATCAGGGAAATTATTTTATCCAGTCATCACCCTGGCTGTGAAGGGAAGCAGCAGGAGACTTGCACACACCTTGTTCTCCAGCTCTTCTCCTGATCTAATTTAATTAGAACAATCAAGCTGGAAGTGATTGTGTTGGCTGTTTACCCTCAAGGATGGCAGGTGGCACCTACCCCAGGCTGTGCATGGAGCTTGTCTGGCCCTAGGGCTGCAGCAGCACCATCAGAACCCTCACCTTGAGGCTACACAAGGTCAAAGCAAGGAGAAAAGCTACAGCTTGGCTAGATTTCTCTCTAAACAACTCTAAAAATGTCCAACGTAACAGCAACTGTCTTCTGTAAAATGAATACAAGTGTGTGAAACTTTTAAAGGATTTTTATGATGTAGCTCAAGAGCTCTCTAAAAATCTCAGCTCCCGAGCGTGCAATGAAAGAGCATAAAATGGAATGACTGTCAAGAATATGCCATCCTCCCTCAATTTTGATCTTCAAGGAAGACATCCTGACTGATTTTTGATCCTACTGCTGTTCCCTCTTCAATCGATGTACTGGAAAGAAAAAAAAAAAAAAAAAGGAGCTTTTGTTCACTTTATATTCACTGTGCTTCTGTCATTGGATCTCTGCCCGAGTGTCCTCCAGCTCCACTGACATCAGTTGGCAATTTTTTGGCTGCAATTTGATATTTTGTTTCCTCTTCACTTTAAGTCCAGTTTCTCATTCCCCTCCAGCTATGACAAGGGAAGAAAAAAAAACAAAAAAAATCCCACCAAACCCAAAAGCAAAGCCTGCTACAGCAGCATTTGCAATTCTGCAAACCTTAGTGAGGGGAAAATTTCCAAATCCTCTCAGAGCTGTGTGGTAGTCAGAGCTTTACAGAGAGACTTGCTGATCTGGTCTCCACCTCAGGAATACCCAACACGAGCCCAGCAATTACACACTGTTTGAGCCTGAGTATCTGCAGCCCCACAAACTGAGCTTCACCTCAATTAGAGCCTGCTTTGCAGTCCCTTTTCAATGCCCTAATGAAAACCAGGTGCAGGTTACTCCAAGCCAAGACTCATTGCTTCTGGCAGGATGTCAGGTTTGATTCGACCTGCAGTTCATCAGCAAACAGATCTGTTTGCAGGGTTTTGTTGGTTTTTTTTTTTTTTTCTAAAGGCTTGTCTAGCTTTGCTATCCTCGCTTTACAGGTGTCCCCTCACCTGAGAACACAAGGGACAAGCCTTTCAAATCTTTTTCCCCCCACTCCATAGATCCCCAAGGCAACTTGGATGCAATGAGTTCTCCATAAAAATGCATTTCTAGAATCACAGAATTAGAATCATAGAATGGTTTGGGTTGGAAGAGACCTTCAAGATCATTGAGTTCCAACCCCCCTGCCATGGGCAGGGACACCTCCCACTACACCAGGTTGCTCAATGCCTCATCCAGCCTGGCCTTAAACACCTCCAGGGATTGAGGGGGCATCCACAGCCTCTCTGGGCAACCTCTTCCAGTGTTTCACCACCCTCACAGCAAAGAACTTCTTTCTTATATCTGGCCTGAATCTCCCCTCTTCCAATTTACATCCATTATCCCTAGTCTTTCCACCACATATCCTATAAAAAGTCCTACCCCAGCCTTTCTGCACCACCCTTCATGTGTTGAGAAGCTCCTGCGAGGTTCCCCCTGAGCCTTCTCTTCTCCAGGCTGAACAACCCCAACTCTTTCAGCCTGGATTTTATTTTTCACCCACCACAAAATCCAATATTAAAAAAAAAAAAAAATTAATAATCCTCTTTCTCTGGTACTGCTGAAGCTCCAAGCAGTACAGAGCTGCATGAATCAACAAGTGCCTTAAATGATTTACAAAAGACAAGCCTGGTTTTCTCCCATTATGTCCTACATGCTAAAATTTTCTTGTGTTTAAAATATGATCCCAGCGTTTCCCTGTGATCCTCCCAGCAGGACCCTTTCTCCCCTTTTGCACAAAGGCTCTAGGGCTCCTCTCTGCAGCCTTTTTCCTCCAGCAGAAATTTTAATAGCCTCCTTCCCTCTTCCCAGATGATTAATTTGCATGAAATCTTAGGAATCTTCTGTCCTTGGTTTCTCACTCTTCCATAGTCACTGAAATTAGCTGTGAGGTTCAAATGCCAATGGAGGGAAAGACAGAGCGACCTAAGATGGACAGTCAGACACATTCACAAACCATCACTGTCAACAGCCTCAGCTCCTTAGGAAAAGAGGAAAAAAAGTTAATCCTACACACAAGAAGGTTCTCCTTCTTCCATGCCTATTGCTTTAACCCCAAATAAATATGTAGGAATTTATATTAATGATTCACACTGATTTCTGGCAGTGAAACTGTTGTCCTTGTGATCTTCTGATTTCACTCTGCTCCTGGGGCACAGGCCTGGCAGATGGAGGAGACTGACCATGAAAGGAAAATGCAGGGGGAAAAATACTTCATTTTCTTCTCCTGTTTTTTTTTTCAAGATGAAACTCATAAAAAAATGGATGTGCTCTTTGAGCCTCACTTCATTAATGATACTCAGATTTTTCCTTACGAGAAAAAACTCATCTAAAAGATCCCCATTAAGGCAAAGCAGTATTTCTAAAAACAATACCTTAATGGATGCAGTAGATATGTTTTAAAAATTCAGATCTGGATCTGAAAAATGTGCAGCAGTGTTTATGATGCTCAGGGACAGGAAGATACTGAAGAGTTGGCCAGAGCCAAGATCACTATGGACACACAGATAGCTACAGGGGCCACTGCAGCTTCACTGGTTGGACTTCTGTGTCCCAAATATTCTTGAGCAAAGACTTCCTCAAAGTCACAGAGGCCAAAACACTTTTTGAGGCAGGAAATAATTCATATGCTAAACCATCCAGCTCATCTTACTTCATCCTATGAATCTGACTCCTTCTGCAGGTCAAAAGTTACTGCATTGTTCTGATTCCACTTCTTTTACAGAAACACTTGCAATATAATATAAAGATATTTTTCAATCTATTGAATAACAAAGGAAGGAAACAACTGCAAATTAATCATTGACCTCCACAGGAAGCTCCAAATAAGATCAATTCGTATTTATTTGATGCCTGAACAGGGATTTAGGAGCAGAAGGTTCACAGAATGTTAACTGAACCAGATTATAAATCTTTCAGCTTCTGACCATTGCAAAAAAACCTCATCCATAATGAAAAAAGTATTAAATGTCTCTCATTTGCCATGGGCTAAAACAAATACCCATGGACAAGTGGCTGAGGTCACTGTCTGATGCAAAGTGACTTGATGAGTGATGACAAACCCACTGTGAAGCCACGTTTCAAATGTTAAGGGTCTAGAGTTTGGAAAATTTGGGCTTTTCTACCCAAATAAATGTGAGGCTTGAAGTTTTCTACTTGTTCTGACTACTTACTGTCCTCAAGGGTGCGGAGGAGCTGGGGTGTGCTACGTGGTCCATCCCCAGGGGTGGTGAAACACAGAACAGATGTGTAGTACGTGGTGAATTTCTTCAGGTTGGAGATGCAGCCACTGTGAACCCCATGGAAATCTGGAGCGATGGTGACCACAGTCACAGCCTCTGGAGCATCCACTGGCCAGGCCAGCAGCTAGAAAATTGAAAAGAGGGATGAGCTCATGGTAGAAGTTGTGTTGATTTGGGATTAAAGTGAATTTGGCTGCCAAAACCATCTTAATCTGATTCTTTGAAAGAAAAAAAAACCCCAAACAAGTGGTGCTGTTAAAACTACTGTCAGCTCTGATGCTGAACAGATGGATGTAACACTGTTATTGTGATAACTGAGGGCTGTGTGTAATACCCACTAGTGATGAGGGAACACTGATACCATGGAGGTATCACAGCTCTCAGTGGCTGCTACTGAAGAAAGTCAAAATCATCAGGAGTGATTATTTGTATGACATGAGTTTTTTGTCTCTCTCTGGGATGCTCAAACCAGCCTGGACAATCTCTGCTGCTGGAATGAAGCTGGAGAAAGGAAAGTACTTTGAGTGCTACTCTCAGATAAATTATGTATCTTATTTTAAGGTTCTTTTGACAATTCCACTGGCTGGGGAGATTTGTGGGGTAGGGAAAGATGGAAAGAGAGGGGGAAATCTCCTCCTCCTACATTCCCACAGCCCCCAATTGACCAGCCTGAGTGGTTTGGGGAAATGCAAAGTGTGAATGATTCAAGTGGCTTCGAGACTACAAAAAGAATATAAAATGTTTGTAAGGGCTATTACTACAATTTTCAACACCTTGGTCCCCAAAGTCAGACTCCTGAAGGTATTTCCAGGCATTTAAAGTGCTGTGCCTGTCAAATATATTCAGTTCTTCCAGGTTCCACTCCTCTCAGAGGAACCTCTAGGTGATGAGTATGTTTTAGAGTATACCTTACACGTAGGAACCTAAATGAGGACCTTAAAAATTCATTTTTGGCAAATGCCTTGGAAATTTTTTAAAACAATTTCTGAAATCACCTTAATGGCTGCGGGATCTAAAGCTTTAAAAGTGCTTATGAAATTTTTATTCTGCCCAAAAAAATTCTATCTCCTGGCTTATACCAGCATGTAAAAATTCTAGGCTTTAGTCCCTACCTGTAGAAATTGAGCTCCCTGTATCGATTTCAGCCTCATAAATATCAAGAGATTAACTAAATAAATGAGCCAAATTTGATTTAGCCAATGTCTCCAGTTTCTGCTACTCAGAAAGGGTTATAAGGAGTAATGGGGTTTTTTTAGGGATATTCCCTATTTGAAATGGTGCAACTTTACAACTCCTTGAAATGCAAATAAATTTCAAAGAGAAGATAAAAATGGAAAAGGGGTTGATGGAATAGCAAGTTTTATTTTCTTTTCTAAATCACCTCCGTGGATTACAATTGCCATTTATAACTTTCGGAGGACGGAACTCTTTTTTTTTTAAGTACATTTCATTGCACAGCCTTGAGGAAACGTGCAAGTAATTCTGTCAGTTAAAGGAAAAAGTGTGTCTAATCCTCGAGAAAAGCAAAGACTCAGCTTCCACTACTAGTAATTTACAGATCAGGCAAAAAAAAAAGAAAAACTATGCAAAAGAAATAGCTCACAGAAATGCTTTCACACACTCTGTACTGCAATTCACAGTCCCAGTGAAAAAAAAAGAAATGGCAAAGCTGTTGCAATCTACAGCAATCAAAGCAAGGCAAGGAAAGAAATTTTGATCATTTCAACAGTTTTCACTGACCACTGATAGATCAAAATTACGATTTTAGTTATTTTATACCATTGCTGAGGAAACTGAGACATAAACTAGAAGGAGCTCAGCGATGAGGCTTCAGATCTTGAGACCGAAACTGAATCAAACAAAGAATAAAAATTTCAAGTAGTGCTTTTTCAAATCTGCCTGAGTTCATCATGCTTGGACTTGCACCAGAAAATTACAGTGCACTGCACTCCACTGAGCCCCAAAAGTGCTTTTATTCTCCAGAGTCTGAACAGAAGCCAAGTACCACTGTTGTACTGAGGTTTCAGGATATATTCTTGCAGCTCTGTCACTCACCTCATCTCAAGAGCTGATTCTATCTCTGGGAAAAATAAAAAAAAGACAAACTCATCTACACTTTTATAATGTTGCAGTGGCAGGATTCTGAAACCACTGTGGTTTTTATGAGAAATATAGAGGTGGAAAAACACTCCAGCTCCCATCCATGCTTACCTGTCTTGCCTTCTCCATCATTTGGAGAAACTCTTAGAGAAATCTCAAGTCTTCCAAAACATGTAAAATTCACCTCAATTCACAGCTTGTCTTCTCAGCTACTCATGTCCTTCTCAGCTTATCCAGCACCCAAAATCACCCTTGTCACAGATATCCATCTTCCTTTTTCCTACCAAGTTTCCCTTCATTCCTTCCATGAATATTTTGGAACCTTTTTGTTTATTAAGGCCCTACTGCTGAAACCTGGAGGAGCTTTCTATTAAACAGACTTTCCTGAGAGACAGAAATAAACCACTTCAGCTTCCTCCTTAGCATACACTTCACTGGCCAGAGTACCCAACAAGTGCTCCATTAAGCACTCTCTGCTCTGCTTACTGTAATAGATACTGCCAGTTGCCCCACCAACAGGGACTTCTCATGCTAACTCCCTGTCATCAAGGGTGATTAATAAATTTTACATCCTCATTCTTCCCCAGTCATCACAGTGGGGAAGTTAAGGCAAATATTTAAGTGCAATGTCTAGGTTTCTATCAAATTGGATAAGTATTTTATGTTAAAGGTAAATAGAAATCTCAAGGTTGGCACAACGAGGTGTCTCCTCTGCTGGCTTTCCAAAATTGACATTGAAGTGCTTTATTGGCTTTGGAAACTCTCCAGGTAAATGACAAAGGGTATTTGGATTTGTAGACACAGACACACCCTTTTCAGAACCTGCATAAATTAGCAGAGGTTGGAAGCAAAACCTGCTCATTTCTCTTTTCATTTTACCTGTGGAAGATACCCTTGAAAAATCCAGAGTCACTTTGGAAACTCAGAGATGATTTAGATACAACTTTTAATTGTTCAACACCAGGACTATTAGGGAGAAAGTTATTTCAAGTTGAAGAAATGGTGAAAGCTGGGAGACAGGAGGTTCCACAGAAATATAAAGACTTTGTCAGGGTGAGGTTGACAGAAGAAAGGCACAGGCTGCCCAGAGAGGGTGTGGGGTCTCCTTCCCTGGGGACATTCAAACCCCACCTTGACACCTTCCTGTGTGACCTGGTCTGGGTGTCCCTCCTCCAGCAGGGGGACTGGACTGGATGATCTCTTGAGGTCCCTTCCAATCCCTGACATTCTGTGATTCTGCGTTTCTCCTTACCTTGTATCCTTGGTTGATGCCATTGATGAACTGCTGGGGAGGAGGGTTCCAGAAGAACTGGATGGTGGTGGAGTTCACAGCTTCCACTTGGACATTCTGTGGTGGAGCTGTGGGCACTGCAGAGAGGGAGAGAGTAAAAGAAGGAGAAATGAGGAGACAAAAGAGAAAAAGTGAGTCACAAAAGAGGAACAACCTTGAGAAAAGGACAGGCTTCTCGTGAATGGGTGCCCAGCAATGACTTGGAAAGAAGGGCAATTGGGTTAATTTCTCATTCTGTATTGGAGATTCTTTCAAGGGGATGAAACAATTTCTGTCGCTTATTATTCCATAGATGAGCTGTCCATAAAGACTTGAGACAGAAGCCAGGTAACGACAGGTGAGCACATCTCTTCCAATTATCCACAAGTGCACAGAGACAGAAGGGGTTCAGAAAGAAATTCCTTGACTCTTTGAATGCTGCACAAGTTCTGGGGCCCTCAGTACAAGGACAGGGAACTGCTGGAGAGAGTCCAGTGCAGAGACACAGAGATGGTGAAGGGATTGGAGCATCTCCCTTCTGAGGAAAGGCTGAGGGAGCTGGGGCTCTTCAGCTTGGAGGAGACTGAGGGGTGACCTTTTATATATGGGGTGACATTTATAAATATGTAAAGGGTGAGTGTCAGGAGGATGGAGCCAGGCTTTTCTCAGTGACCTCCAATGATAGGACAAGGGGCAATGGGTGCAAGCTGGAACACAGGAGGTTACACAGAAATTGGAGAAAAAACTTTATCAGGGTAAAAGTGTCCCAGGCTGCCCAGAGAGGGTGTGGGGTCTCCTTCTCTGGAGACATTCAGGCGCCACTTGGACACCTTCCTGTGTGATCTGGTCTGGGTTTTCCTGCTCCAGAAGGGGGACTGGACTAGATGATCTCTTAAGGTTCCTTCCAATCCCTGTGATTCTGTGAGTTTGCACAATTCAAACTAATTATGAAGGATAATCTGCTGACAGCAGCTGTTTATTATTTACTGCTGCTTAAAGAATTAGGACCAGCCAGAGCACATGCAAGAAAGATTTTTCTTGGGAACTAGAGATGGTCTCATTTTATCTTGATATGATATTCCTTCATGTATATTGGATTGTTTATATATGTTCTGAGCCAATGTATCCTCTAATCTGCTAAAAGTTGCATAAGCATCTTATGCCAAGTATTTAATTAGACAGATGTTTTCTCTATACAAAAGGAAGAGTGAAAAATAAAGGCATTTTGCCTTCAAACGACAAAACACCCAGCACCTAAATATTTTGCCATTTAAGATGATGTATCTTTAAATACCTTCCAGGCAATTTCTTCAGCTTAGTGCTTCAGGATGTCATTTCTATAGTTCTCAGAGGAAAGAATGCTAATAGATAGGTCTATTTTTATGAAATTACTAAGCTGATAGTACATTTAAGGAAACAACTGCCATTTGATTATAAAAAAGGAGGACTAACACCTTCAATCCTAGAAAATAAGCTTATAACAAGGCTGCAAAAACATCACCATTAAAAAGCAACGTGGCATTTGTATTCTATGAGAGAGGAACTACATACAAGTGGTTTTGAAGCCTGGGAAGCTTTGTTCCTCCTGCATCCAAGAGAAAAGTTTCTAGCAAAGCCCAGTGACCTCTGCTTCTAAAAAGCATCCACTGGGAATAAAATTCCCACTGGGAAATGGTGATTTGCTTCACACTTTCCAAAAACGGATCACAAATTTCTCAGGTTTCAAAGTCCCTTCAGGAGAAGAAATCAAGATGTTAAGTGCCAAAAAGTAAAAAAAAAAAAAAAAACCAAAAAAACACCTCCTTTTTCCACCCACTCTTTGTTTGAAAGAGATGTAAGGAGGGCATTATCCTTAACTGGTGTGGGAGCCATAGGGAGATTGCAGCCTGCAGAGCCAGCACAGCACACACTTATCAAAGCCATCCACAGCCTAGAAACATCAGCCCAGGAAAATGGAGAAATGCTCAAAGATGTCAGGGTTGAAATGACAAGAACATCCACTTTCATGCTGTGTCACACTCGGGCTCCCCAGTGTCTGCTCTGGCTTAAAAATGGAGCTCAGCACATCCCTTTAACCTCAGAAACTGTGTATTACTCAGAATTTCTGGCCCTAATTTAAAACCTGATGTCACAATTTATTAACTATGCATAATTATTGAGTTCTAAACCCAGAATTTATCTGATACCACTCTAAATTTTCATTAGAATCTAAGTCCTGCTTCCTGACATGTATCATAATTCCTTGCATGCTTTTGGAAGGCTGTAAAATCATTTTAATGACTTGTAGACATCATAAAGCTTTTGTAGTGAAGAGATTCACCAAATCACCTTGATATACAATCCCAGATAGTCACTTTACAGTCATAACGAGCTTCTTTGGCTACTTTCCCCTACTAAATGTATTTTTTTTTTCTTATTCATATTCTTTGATGAAACTGTTTATGATGAGAGCCACAAAATGTACTTCAACTTGCTTTACCCTGCAATACTTTGTAGAATTAATAGGTTTTATTTAAAAAATCAAATTTCTTATTTTCCTGCATATTCTGAAATTCTAACTGCCAGAGACTCACCACTGCAGGAGAGAATTGTATTATTGGCCTTCATAGAAGGGTTTGGGTTGGAAGGGACCTTAAAAATCATCTATTTTCAACCCTCCTGCCATGGGCAGGGACACCAAACACTACACCAGGCTGCTCAATGATTCATCCAACCTACTCTTTGAGTGAGTTTGTGATCAGAAAGTCACCAGGTTATCACTGATTGATTAATCACGCCCTGTCATGAAGGTTACATCAACTGAGCATCAGCAACTTCACTCATTCCTCTTCCTTCTGTTGTCCTGCTATGTCACAATTTCCATGTGCTGGGTTGATTTTGGGACATAATTACTGTACAGAAAATCCACACAGACCCTCTGTGCCCACTGACAGCCACACTTAAAGAAATTCACAACTTTGGCAGTAAAAGGAAAGGTCTGTTTTTCCCAGAGCATAAGAAACACCCACAGGTGAGCTGAGATTTAATGTTTCCACCAGTCCCAGCAGGACATTTATCATTTTCCTTTATCATTTCCCCTGAAACATGGATTAGCACACACATTGCTGCTTCATTTCTGCAGGCATTGTCTTCTCTAGTGCAGGATCTCATGGATGCTCTACAATGAATAGCAAATTTCCAGTGATTTCAATATCACAAGGAGTTTATTCTAAGGATGTGATGAGTCTTTTAGATACTATTCAAAATATTGCACATTTTTTGAGAGGATTAGGGAGGGAAACCTGCATTAGCAAGATCCAAGTTTTCATTTGCAGTCCCTACAGTCCTCAAAAAGCTTAGGCAAGCACTTTAGGACAGATTTCCTACAATTTTATATATGTGGATAATCAAAGACATTAGTTGCTTTGTTAAAAAAGGCAAATATTTTTTCTTCCATTAGGAGATAATCTCCCAAAACAAGAACAAACCATCATAACACAAAAAGTATCTGCTGCCAGAAGAAAAATGATAAAAATTCTAATGAGAAATCATCAAGCCCCTCAAAATCATGGAAATCAGTATTTATATCACAGCTTCTCCTTGGACATCCTTGTAGAAAAATCAACATCTGCATCTCAATGAATGCACTTAAAAGATAGAAAGAATGCAGTCCATCTATTCTGCATAATTATACCACAGAAGACAAAATACAGTAAAATTTAATATATTTTAATCAGTAAAATATTGGCACTACAACATCAAAGCACCAGTATAAACTTCTCCTTTTATGTCCCCATATTAAAGGCTTCCTTTTGGCTATCTGAACAGTTTTGCATTTAAAAAAAGCAAAGTTTGACAGCAGCTAAATCAGAGTTGACCTTCTGGTCACTTCTAAACTCAAATATTTCTCCAAGATCATGGATAGTAACTTAAGAGAAACTGTGACTGTCCACATAATGGATTTCCTAATTTTGAGGTAGGTATTTATTCTCTTCCTACAACTGCCTTGTTGTCAAGTGGTACAGAATCTACCAACACCAAAAAGTTGTCACAAGAGTAATTCCCAAGTATTTACAATTCTGGAGCCCACAGCAGAAGAAGGACATGGAGCAGGTCCAGAGGAGAGCCACAAAGATGATGAGAGGGCTGGAACACCCTCTTTATGAGGACAGGCTGAAGGAGTTTGGGGAACTCAGCCTGGAGAAGAGAAGGCTCAGGGAGGACCTCAGAGAAGCTTCTCAGTACCTGAAGGGGGCTAAAGAAAGGCTGAGGTAGGACTTTTGAATAGTGTCCAGGATGGCAGGACTAGGAGGGATGGATGTGAATTGGAAGAGGGGAGATTTAGGCTGAGTAGAAGTAAGAAATTCTTCACTGTGAGGGTGGTGAGACACTGGAAGAGGTTGCCCAGAGAGGCTGGGGATGCCCCCTCAATCCCTGGAGGTGTTTAAAGCCTAGGCTGGATGAGGCATTGAGCAACCTGGTGTAGTGGGAGGTGTCCCTGCCCATGACAGGGGTTTGGAACCCGATGATCTTTAAGGTCCCTTCCAACCCAAACCACTCTATGATTTAAATGCTTAGTTTAAAAAAACTGAATTGCTAAACCATTTCACAGCAGAGATCCATCTGGGAGCTCTCTAGGAACTGCAGATCAAATTGGTCAGACAAAACCAACTGTTACTTTCTCTTCCCAACAAAGTTCACAGGGCTGGAAATCTGTGAAGAGCTCAGCCCCCAGGACTGCAAGTTACTGCATGGAATTCTGAGTAGAAAAGGTCGTGGAGGACCTCTAGATAAAAGCCACTAAAAGGGTTGGACTGATGAGATAATTGAAAGACCATGCTTTAAAGTTAAGCATGCTCGTGTAATTATTGCTCTCTCTAGCTGTGTGCAACTAACATGTAAACCCTGCAGAGATTCTGAAAGCCCAACTGCTGGTCTTAAAGAAAGATCTTCAACAGAGATTTACAGAAAAGTCTCCTGCTCCTCGAGAGCTCCTGACCTTTGAGGTGGCAGCTTCCATGTCTCAATAAAGCAGGCTGAGGGAAATGCAGCTTTTTCTCTGTGGGAAGGTTTGGTTGTTCCATTAATCATAGAATCATAGAATAGTTTGGGTTGGAAGGGACCTTCAAGATCATCAAGTTCCAACCCCCCTGCCATAGGCAGGGACACCTCCCACTACATCAGGCTGCTCAGTGCCTTGTTCAGCCTGGCCTTAAACACCTCCACAGAGGGGGCATCCACAGCCTCTCTGGGCAACCTCTTCCAGTGTTTCACCACCCTCACTGTAAAGAATTTCTTTCTTATGTCAAGTCTAAATCTATCCTCTTCCAATTTACATCCATTGCTTCTGGTCCTCCCATTAGATATCTTATTAANCAACTCCTTCAGCCTGTCTGCACTGGTCACGGCTCTACAATGCACATCCCTAGGGGAGACTGCTGCAGAAGAAGAGAGTTTCTCCTGAGGAGCCTTTTCCATCCCCCACACTCCTTTGCCGAGCTTCCAACTGCAGCAGAGGCACAGAAGAAGTCCCTGCAGTTCTACTCACTCCAACAACGTAAGATTTGGCACTAAATGATGAGTTTTGACTTGGGAATAAAACTGAGAGAGAAAAAAATCCACCCACTACAGCTCCACCCTGGCTCTTGCACAGGAGTACATGGGTCCAACATGGCCTTGGATGCTTTGGGGTTGTTGATATGTTCTCCAGAAGAAGTGAACACAGATCTTTAAGATGCTTTTGCCAAGAAAGCCTGAGGGAAAGCTAAGGGAAATCTCTTTCCACTGACATAACATTGAATGCTGGCAGAGGACACTCCTTATTCAGAGATTCCTTTTCCAAGGAATCCTCCTACATAAATGACAAAGTTCTCAGTTAAATGGGCTTTCTTCAGCACTTCTGTCCCAGTCCTTATTAACCTCTTTTTATCTACCTCCTAGGATGAAACCACTTTGGACATGGCTGAATAGACTCACCCTGCTTTTATGTTACTCTCTACACCATCAGAATACACTACCCTCACAAATTTCTCAATTTTTTATGCAGGAAAGGCCTTTTGCTCAGACTTTCTTGGCCTTTGAAGGTGTCCACACATAGGAATGAAGGGAAAATAACCCAATCTTCAGCTACCTGTTGAGACTTATAAGCTTCAGGCCTTTGGGATATGCATCAAAAGGGAACACCTATATAGACCAAAGTTGGTTAACATCAAATTCAAGGAACCTAATGAAAGCTGTATCTCAAATCTATCTCAAATCTAAGGAGCAGTGGGAGTTTTTTCACAGAAAGAGAAGCTCTGAAATACTTGTGCCAGAGAGATAAAAGGGACAGACTCAAAAGACAGAAACTTCTGCTTTCTCCAATCAACCCACAAGTAAAGGTAAACACATCCAATGTTGCAGAGCAGGGACAACATTATCATCACCCAGAAAGGCATTTCCACATCCCATAAAGCCACTTTTTTATATGAAAAGGCATTGAGAAACTTCAGTTTTTAATATGGCAATGAAAAGTCCTGCAGGACACTGTTTAAATAAGTAAAAATTGCCCTATGCAGAAGGCTGGCACAAATCCCTGTGAGAAGTAACATCAAAGCAAGGAACAGCTGGAGAAACTCTGATGAAGACAGACCTCTACATACAGAGCATCAAAGGATTAGGCTGAATATCACTCTGAAAAGACTTTCAAGATTTAGAGACAGTCAAACTGTCTGACCCTAGTGCTGGGATGTTCAGAGCTTTGCCAGTAAGTCTGTCTGACATTTTATCTGACTGCCATTATGTGCCAGTTCCTCTACAAGTTTACATCTTTCAGCATCCAGTGGATTTGGCTACATTCTAGATATTAGTGATTTTTGAAGAGTTATCAGTGGCCAAAGTGATGCCACGTAATTAATAAGGGATTAATAGACCAGGTCCTGGTGTAAATCAACAGCTTATATGGCCAGTCAATATTTCCTGTGACAAAGATGCCAATGTCCTGATCTGCTCCTGCCAATGGGTTGATCTGCTCCCGGGGTTCATTTCCTGCCAGGCTTTGACTGCATAACAGGCTTGATTAATATGAGGTATTTCAGGTATTTTTCATCTGCAGACAGACAGGTTCTTGCCAGCAGAGCTCACATCATTTAACGCGTGTCAGAACAGAAGTGGCGGCAGCAGGAGCAGGAGAGGGGGATGGATGGGAGTGTGTGTCTCTGACATTTATCTCCTCTCATTTAAAAATCAGAATATGATTTACAAGGCACTTTTACACATGGGGTTTTTATTTATTTTTTTTTTACTCCTGCTGGGTTGGTTTACTGGCTTTCTAGTCTGTTCCCAACTACAAGATGAAGAAAGGAACAAGAGTTTCACTACATGTGTAAACTCCAGTTTCAAGTGACACTGAGAGCAATCCACCTCCCTTTTCAACTGGAAAGGGAAAAAGATTTCATAGAATCATGGAATGGTTTGGGTTGGAAAGGACCTGAAAGATCATCTAGTTCCAATCCCCTTGCCATGGGGAGGGACACCTCCCACTGCACCAGGTTGCTCAATGCTCATCCAGCCTGGCCTTAAACACCTCCAGGGATTGAGGGGGCATCCGCAGCCTCTTTGGGCAACCTCTTCCAGTGTCTCACCACCCTCACCATAAACAACTTATTTCTTAGATTCAGCCTGAATCTCCCCTCTTCCAATTTACATCTGTTGTTCCTAGTCCTGCCATCTTGGATCCTATTCAAAAGTCCTACAACAGAGCACCATCTCTAAAGTCATTATTTACTGCTACAAAATACTAGGGCAATAGAACAAGGGGCAGTGGTTTCAAACTAGATCAGGGTAGGTTAAAATAAGACATTAGAAAGAAGTGCTTCCCCATGAGGGTGGTGAGATACTGGAACAGGTTGCCCAAAGATTTGGTGGAAGCCCCATCCATGGAGACAGCCAAGGCCAGGCTTGCTGAGGCTCTGAGCAGCCTGATCTAGTGCAGCATGTCCCTGTCACTGCAGGGGGTTGGACTACACGGCCTTTTAAGGTCCCTTCCAACCCTATGATTGTATGAATAGGAAATATTCAGGTCTTCTGTGTCTACCCAGAGTTGGACACGAAGACTAACAGGCCAATGCAGGTTGTCCTGCAATCTAAACACTTGCTGATTAATATTAATACAGGTCTGACTTAATTTATAACAGAGGATTCATAACCTTATAAATGACAACAGGCAGCAAATCAATAAAGGATGATAATGACAGCATATAATATCCAGGGAAATTAAGAGTCTAAGAAAAAGAGTGCAAAGTCCAAGCCTAAGTCTAAATAGATTGAAGGTTAAGGTGCAGTGATAGCTTCAAATGTGCAAATAAACAAAATAAATGAATTACAAGCATAATCACAAAAGAGATTAAAATTCTGTGTGCAGACCAATTCTCAGCAGAGATCTAGTCTTTAGTGGGATACAAAACATTAATCCTGGCTGCAAGCAGAAGACTTTAAGAAAAACATTTCAAGGTCTGCTATAAATACTTCCAGAAAGTGGTTGAGTGCATCCACGCTCATCTGAACTGAGCAACTTTAAGTACCCTCAGTCAAAATATGGCCAGCTTCCCATTTTAATTGTTCTGGTTAATAATTAGTGTTTCACATGGAAAATCTTCCCATAAAGATCTCCCTGCACCTGAAACTCAATGCAATCATGTCATAATGTCCTCCCAGTAACAATTAACAAACAGCTACGTGTTCTTCACTGCTTGTAAATTGACTGATGCACTGTATGGCTGCAGGGTTTGAAAATAGTTTAATTGTTTTATGAACAATGAAGTAGAGACCACGGAGTGTCCAGTGCTCACAATCCAGCACAACCCTGCAATTATGGGAATAGATGAAAGCTTTAAGGGCCTGGTACTTAATTATGCTACGGATCCTCATACTAATCTAGAGGTGTAAACATGCCTTCCTGGTTGTAAAAAGTAATTACATATCCTTTTGTTAATGTAATTTATACTCTTCTTAAAGCACTTACCAGAAAGGTGCAGAGGAGCTGGAGCATAAAAATCAGGGTTTTAAAGATCATTTCATCTTCCTCTTTGCAAATGTCTGCACCATTCCTGAAATGCTCCAAACCCCTCTAACTCTACAGGCTGTATATCTCTCCCTGCAGCTCCCTTCAAATTTATTCCATCTTTCCCAGTCAAATTATGCTGTGATTATCAGGACTAATTCAGATGGTTGTCTCCTGCCATCATCTTTTGTCTCCTACATAGCACACGTGGCACATTGCACCTCTTGACCACGATAAACCCAATTCCTTGACGTATTTTCTGACTCTCCTGGCGAGTGACCTCAGCCCCAGCCTGTCCTATAAATTCATGGAGCTAGAGCTCCCTACAGCATTTCTAGTTATTTCTATTTATTTCTGACGCTGTGGCTGACTCCAACCTGCAAGTGCAGCAATGTGTCATCACAAGGGTCAACAAAAACAGATAATTCCTGAATTCACTCACAACTTCATCTACAACAGAGACAGCAGCAGTCTTGTCTCTGCTTAGGCATTTGAAGTTTCTAGGTCTTTCCTACCCCCAAACTGTCCATCTCTACAGGCTGTATATCTCTATCATAGAATAGTTTGGGTTGGAAGGGACCTTCAAGATCATCAAGTGCCAACCCTCCTGCCATAGGCAGGGACACCTCCCACTAGATCAGGCTGCTCAGTGCCTTGTCCAGCCTGGTCTTGAATGCCTCCAGAGAGGGGGCATCCACAACCTCTCTGGGCAACCTGTTCCAGTGTTTCACCACCCTAAAGAATTTCTTTACCACTGTAAAGAATTTCTTTCTTATGTCGAGTCTAAATCTACCCCCTTCCAATTTACATCCATTACTTCTAGTCCTCCCATCTGATAATTTGACTGAACTGAGCATTTTACAAGTTTTTAGATGGACTATCAGAGAGTTCACCTTCTCCTAAGGAAATCTGGTTAAAAACTCTGACTAGAAGGAGATAGTGGTCCGATTCACTCACCTCCCTGTAAAGTGTACTCTGTCACAGGTCTGCTGAAGGCTCCCAGCCCAGCTCCATTGTAAGATGCCACCTGGATTTCATACTGTGTCCAAATGATCAGGTCTTTCACTAAGCAGTAGTTAATTTCTGCACTGGTGATGTTCTTATACTGGTATTCTCCAGGGAGACCAGCCAGGCGGTATCTACCATATGGGAAGAAAAACGTGCTGGTTAATTAGATGGTATCAATTAGAGTAAATAAACTCAATGGCAAAATAGATTCTGTTCTGAAGAGGCGACATGCAAACGTTCACAGCACAATTAGACAAAGAGAAATGAAAAGTAATCAGAAACAGACTAACTGGGAGGGGATTTTGCCCCTTTAC
>VZTY01012841.1:552882-576911 GCA_013400935.1 Turnix velox | reverse complement strand
TCCAGGCCCCCCTCCCTCCCCCCCTTGTTTTTTTTTTCCTACATCCTGAAGTCACTGCCAGAGAATTACAAAAGAAAATTCAAAGACAAAAATTGCAGGGGAAAGTGCTTGGGGATTTATAACTGGGTTTTACTCTTTCTGGGCTGGAGGTATAGGGGTGCTCAGAGGCTGCATAGGGATGGTCAGGACAGCCCACGTCCAGTGCGCCCCTCCTCTGTGATCCCTTTTTGCTGCCTATTGAGAGCAACCTTACCCTAACAAATACACACACACTTCCTTGAAGGTGAAAATAACCTCTACATTAATTTTTAGGAGTTTCCTGCAAACAGATCCTACTGCACCATTGGTGCTGTGAGGGCACTTGAGCTTTCATTGGCAGCTCGCACCAGACCTGTGGGGCTGAAAGAGAATCCCTGTCCTTGCAACGGGGTTTCTCTGCAGCCTTGAGCAGGTTCCTCACTCCTCAAAGCTGGTGAGTGTTGCAAGGTGTTATCTCCCCACAGCTTCCCACAGAGGCTGCCCAGGAAAGGTGTGAGCTTGGGAGGGTGTCCTCCCAAACCAGCTCAGCAAGGAGCTGCCAAAACCAGCTTGCGTGGCACATGGAGGAAGGGGCAATGCTTTGCCATGTTGGCATTGAAATTCTGCAGGATGAATGATTTAGTTCTGACTAGGAAAGTGGAGAGGCCAAATATCCCTTTACATGTGTGTCAAAGCTGAAGGACATCAGGGTCCTGCTTGAAATCTCTCCTCACCTGGTTCACAACAGGTTTTGAAGCCCCCCTGTGCCCAGGAGCCAGAGAGCTCCAACCATGGGTTTTCCCTGCCTGGCAGTGGTGGGTTTGGAGTCACCAGTGGGTTGAAGCACTCCTAGAGGGACAGAGAAGGAAAATCACGCTTTGGAATCCCCTTGGGGTAGGGGATAGGGTGCTCTGCCTGGGCTTCCATGACACTGACTTTGCCAGTATCTGAGCAGGAAATGGAGGGGACAAATCTGAGCTGGAAGATCCAGACCTACAGGAAGATCATGGGTCGGTGCTGGGCACTTTGCTGGTGACCAAAATACTGTTGAAGTTGGGACTGTGGGCTCCCTGGGCATGTCCTGACATGGCAGATGTGAAGTGGTATGTCTATGCTGACACATATATGTGTGTGCACTGGTATGTACAGAAAAAGGTACAGCAGTACCACTTGAATGGAGAGAAAGTGTTTAGGTGCAAACATCTAGACATGAGATTTGCTGTTGCTTAAATGTGTTTTATTTGTAAAGGGAAACTGTCAGTCCAGCTGTTGTATAGGAAAAGTGAGCATCTATTGGGGAGTGGAAAATGCCAGCACAGCCTCCTCTGAGCATGGTGCTGTGTGATCTCTGCTAAACACTTACACACTCATTGATCCACCTTGGCCACCTCCTGCCACATCGCAGCAGCCAGCAGCATCCCCAGGTGGTGACTGCAGACCTGCTGGGCCATGCACACTCTCCTGCTGGCCTTTCTTCACAGCATTCCCCTTGAATTTCCTTGGCTGGAGAAAAATGCCTCTTCCACAGCAGTGCAGGAAGGAAAATCCCCAACTGCTCTCCCCTGCAGCCCCTCTAATCCCTTTATGGTGTTTATGCTGGACCACTCAGTGCTGACCCTGCTCTTTGCCTTCCCTCTAATCTCTTCATCAAGCAATTTGGGCAAGAGACAAAGTTTTTTCGGAAGGAACTCGGGGAGAGGAAAGCTCCAAGAGATATTTTGGGATTTAATCCACCGAACATGAAGAGAGGGACAAGCAGGATGAAACCCCCTCTGTTCTGATCCTGAATCTTAGATGATGATTTTGAGTGAAAAAACAATTCTCCATCCCAGTATCTCTGCTTGACCCTTTCCCAGCATGGTGGTGTTCCCTCATGGGCAGGCTTGTGAAGGGATTTAACAACCAAACTGCAGGGTCCTCAGCCCCAAGTCCTGCCCTGCTGCAGCATCAGCTTGTAGCTGAGGTCAAGGTGTTAAAAGTCACCCCAGGAGGTGAGTCAGTCCCTGTTCAACTCCTTTTTGTTAAAGCCTAACATGTTAGAGAAGGTTTTCAGTCTGGAAAATTTGCTAAGTCTTTTGTTATTATGAAAGAAAGACTCTAATAATATCTCCGGTGTATCTTGGCAGTGCTGGAAAATGGTCAGGCTGATAAGGTCTCAAAGTCAGAGAGATAAAAACCAAGTATTGGGGCCTTGGTCAGGTTTCTCCAGCAGAGGTTTCCAGCCATTGTTGGATGCAGCTTGATGGCTGTCACCAAAAAAATGCTGCTGGGAAAGGGAACAGCACCATTGCATCCTGCAACACTGCCTGGGTGATCCCTGTGGGTATTGGATGGTATCTCAACTGCCACAGTAGAAGCAGTGACTGGTCTGCACTAGAGCAATAAATCAGGAATTGGTTTCTCTACCTGACACCCTTTATCTCAAGAAACCTCCCCCATGCCTGTCACAGCTAAAAATGGTCCTCAGCAAAGTCCTCTGGAGATTTAATCTGTGACCTTTCACTGGTACAAGGACATCCCTGCTCCCCTCTTGCCTTCAGTGTCTCCACTGGCCTGACCTTGGGCCAGTCAGTGATTCCAAGTTGGGTGCCTGGTGGTGGTTAATATTTACTGTACCTGGTGCAGAGGGGAGCGAGCAGGAGCCCACTGATTGCAGGGATCATGGAGCAACTCGAGTAGGGCAGTAAAATGTTATTCAAGAGGCTTGAGGATGCAACTGTGAACTGCGTTTGGCATTTTGTTAGCATAACATAAAATTGATGCTATAGAAATGGCTTCCTAGGAATTAGGCTGTGGTGAGGTAAGTGCCCAACACAACATGGGCGTGATTTTTTTACTGCTTCCTAGGAATAATTCAGCGTCAATCATGTACTTGGTGAGCTGCCTTGGTTGGGGTGTCTGGGCAGGGATGAGACCCTGGCTGTGGTGCTGCAGGCTGTTGTGGTCCCTGCTGCCCAAAACTAGCTGTAAAACAAAAAAACAACCAACCCCAAAAGGACAAACATGGTGTTTGTACTCATGGGGCCAGGTGGGCTTTGACCAGGTGAGGGATTATCCCTGTTTATTCTTTCTTCCCCATTCAGGCATTTTGGTGCTCAGTGATTCCAGCCCTTCAAAGCAGAGCTCTGCTCCCCAAACTAATTACTGGTGAGCATGAGCACAGCCTGAATTTGGTTTTGTTTTTCCATGGATTTAAACCCCCTTGGGGTGCTGCTTCACATCCAGGGGGAAAGGCAGGACTTTCACTCAGAATAAAGTGGGGCTGATTCAGGTCTTGGCCAAACCTTGGTATCTCCCATAAACATGCCATTGTTGGTTCTACTGTGAAAGATCCAGGACCCCAAGCAAGATGGAGATGGGTACTCAGGGCCAAGGACCCTGGCAGAGCCTCTGGCATGTCCATGGCTTGTGCTGGCTCAGCCACATGTTACAACATCTCTGGGAAACACCACTTCTGGGTTGTGCACCCAGGGGTATGTTTCCTTCTGCACTGCTGGCCTGCTCAGGAAGATTTCCAAACAGGAATGAGGAAATGCTGATCTTTGCAGCCACGTCCGTGTGTCCCTGAAACACCCCAGAGAGGGAGGTGGCTGCTTTTGAGTTGCACCCCAGGTTCAGCTACGGGAGACCCTGCATCAACTGGGCAGCACCGAGTACATGGGTGACACAGAGGAGACCCATGTGGCTCTGTCACTGCTGCTCTGGGTGCCAATCTCCTGCACCTGAGTTCCCATCAAGGCAGTGCCCTCGGGCGATAGGGCAGGTGACGTCTGGTCTGCCCGATGCCATTGATGTCACCACCCAGGGACCTAAATTGCTAATTAAGTTTTGTTTCTCTCTCTCTGCCAATCTCATTTCCTGGTTCTTGTGCAATCACAGATGCTCTCGGGTTTCTCTCCGGGCTGTTTATCCTCAGGCAGGTCCAAAACATCTTTAGAAGACAGAGCTGGGGGCTCAGGGTGGGTGCCCCATGAGGAGGTGTGATGGGGGACAGTTTGTTAGTTGGTGCCCTGCGGGGGGGTGTTCATGGTGGGGGGTGGTTATCAAGCACGAAAAGGAGTTTTTTTAGTTGCCCCCTTGTAGATGTTTGACTGTCTTGCACAAAAACATTCCTGGAGGTGAGTCAGGCAGCCACCAGCATGAGTCTGCCTTAAGGAGCAGGGAATTAGTAAAAACCCCAAACTGCTCTGGGTCTGGATCATCCTTTAAAGCCTTTTCTCCTGCAAGGTTGAAAAAAACGCTGAAAAAAATAGAGGTTGTAGAGTCTCAGTGTGCTCCCTGGGGAGTTTATTTGATGTCCTACCCTCCTCCCTGAAAAAAAACATGGGTGCACTGGAGATAAGACTCCGGAGGCGCCGGCCCGGGCTGTTTGTGCCGTGTCTGCTTTCGCCCCTCTCCTACGCGGCACGTTTGGGATCTTTCTGTGCTAAGGAATGAGAACCTTTGTCACACTGTGCCCGTGGAACGCTGCAAAGGCAGCGGCCCGGTTAATTAATCTAATTTAGGTTTGAGTTCAGCTCAATGGCTGGAAGTTGCTGCTGTATTGAAATAATCTACTCAAATTCACACCTGTTGGCTTTGGGCTTTTTGGCTGACTGCAAATCAGGCACCAGTCATTGCTGAGCTTGGATTATTTTGGTTTTTGAAGTTATTTAGCTGCAAAATATTGAACTTCAGCTCAATAATTTATAGCTGCAAGGGCTTAAGGGGATGATTTCAGTGTCTTCCCAGCAGCCTTTCATTCCCTCAAAGCCAGTGCACGCTGGGGGAGGCTGTGCCCAGAGGACAGTTGCCAACATGAGAGGCAGGAGTTGTCCCTGGAGTGTTCAGGGCAGGGGGGGACGACACAGAAGTGGCGTTAGTGTGGGTGCCCCTATCCTCAGGGATAGCCAAGCCCCCCCAGTCCCTTCCCAAGCATCTCACCACCACAGGACACTGTCCCAATGAGGAATTTGGGGTGCCAGTGGGAGTACACCCTGTCAGCCTCACTGGCAAGACTACGGGGAGGGGAGAACACCCTCTGGCACCTCCGAGGGCGAGTCTACAAAAGCAGCGAGTGCTTTTTTATATTTTCCTTGAGTCATACTTGTTATTTTTAAACAAGTAGCAAGTACCTTGCTAGTCATTAATAAAGGGATGCTTCAACAAGGCGATACGAACTGTCAATAAGAAATTGGAAACAAACAAAAAAATCATAATGGAAGTTTTTAATCAGTAACCCCAGGGATGGGGGGGCGGAGCCGTCCCCGCTACTCCTCCCCGCGCGGAGCGGCCGCGTATAAAGTGCGGCGGGCGCGGCCACCGGCAGTGCTGAGACTGGTGAGCGGCGGGTCCGCGGGTTCGAGTCCCGCGGGAGGGCGGACTCGGCGGGGGAGGGGGCGCGGGCGGTACAGATCGGTTCGGCTGGGACAGACAGGCCAGGACAACACAACTGCGAGTTTGTTGTGGCTTATTTTGGGGTGGGGGCAATGGTGGTGTTCCTTTTAAAATAATGGGCTGGGGGTGATGGCACACTCACCTGCGTCCTCTCGCAGGGTCGTCACCATGTCGGTGTCACACAGCTCCAAGCTGAACAAGCTGGTGCGGGAGCAGTACATGCGGCTGCCCCAGGATGGGCTGGTGCAGGTCACCTACGTCTGGATCGACGGCAGCGGCGAGGGTGTGCGCTGCAAGAGCAGGACCCTCGAGAAGGAGCCCAAGAGCATCGAAGGTAAGGTCTTCCTCTAGGTGATGGTTGGTGTGGTGGAGGGCCCTGAGTTCTGCTTGTTAAAAGTTATGGGTTCTTTAGGCAATGGAAGCTGGCACTCCCTGATTGTGTGGCACTGGCTGCTAGTTGCCTCATGGGGTTATATCAATTGGGCAGGATAAATATCTGACCTGCATTGCTGCGGTTTGCTTAATCCATAATCTCTGTCATTAGTGCTGGGTGGGAAGATGAGATCCTCGCCCCTTTGCACTGGGCAAACAGGCGTGGAGACCTGTTGGCATCCGGATGGGGTTTGGTGGAGGGCGGTGGAATGGCTGGATCCGATCCTGCCTGTGCCCAGATGGTACTGGGGGAGTGAACAAATTGGTGCTCAGGGACCATCCTTACTGGGCTCTGGAGATGCGTGAGAAAGTCTCTGTGGCCATCGTTCCCTGGCACTTGGTCCCCTCTGGGCACTCTGTCTTGTGTCTGAGCCGCCAGGATTTGGCACAGTCTGTCTGAGGAGGGAACTTTTCCCGACCCCATTTCCAACTCTGCTCCCCTCCTTCCTTGCAGATGTCCCCGAGTGGAATTTTGATGGCTCCAGCACAGCCCAGGCAGAGGGCTCCAACAGTGACATGTTCCTGGTGCCCGTCCGCATGTTCAGGGACCCCTTTTGCCTGGACCCCAACAAGCTGGTGCTCTGCGAGGTGCTCAAGTACAACAGGAAACCTGCAGGTGAGACCCTCCAGCAAGCACCTCCTGGCTCCTGTTACCCACAATAAGTGGGTGCCATCCCCCCCGAGGGGCCACCTGCTCTGTGCCACCGGCACCGGGGAGCAGCTCAGCACCGAGCACTTTGGCCCCAGGCTCTGAAATTCAAGTGCTGGTGGTGGCAGTTGTTTGCAGGAACCTGTTTTGGCGGCGCAGGACGAGAAGAGCAGCGAGATGTTGAGCTCGCAGCACTCGCCCAAGGCGTCGCCCGGGTTTACAACCCGAGTACACCCAGCCCCCAGGGCCGCGGGGTTGTTGTGGGGGAACTGCAAGTGGGAGGAGGTGGCTGCTTCTCCTCATTGTTGGGCGGCTGTAGAGAAGGAGGGAGAAGTTGCTGGGACGGCGTGGGCTGGCTCGGGGTGACCTTTCGCAAGCAGCCCCAGAGCGCGCCGGCTTTTGCTCTTATCACGGCAGGCAGAAGTCTGCGGTCCCAGCGTCTGTCCCCTCGGTCTGATAAAGCCCCAGACGGAGGAGGGGGAGCTGCTTTGCAGGGACATGCCGAGGGCCTCCGGGAAGGGTTATTTGCTGGCAAATAACTGGGTATTTGCTGGGAAAGTGAAGTCACATCCTGGCTGGATGCGTGGGGGGAGGTTCACATCTGCAGGGTGATGGACACATCTGCCAGGGAGAGGAGAGGCTGTGGGTAGTGGTGGTGAAAGATGGAGGTTATTTCTCTTCAAACAGCATCAGACTGTTCAGCCACAGGGAAAGCTTCTTGGTTGGGGTTCCAGCCTGCCAGCTCCTCTGATGGAGTGGTTTGTAAAGAGCCCTGGAGCTCCTGGGGCTGGAGCGGGGCAATGAGCTCAGCCCAGAGCCCTGCGGACTAGACGGGTACACACCCTCTGGCTCTTTCGAGAATGGGTCTCTGTAAATGTCAGACTCTAATGGAGGAGTGGGAAGAACTGTCTTCCCTTTCTCCCATCGGTGAAAAAGAGGTGTCACTGCTCTTTTCCAGACCCACACCCCGCGCTTGTAGATTGTAGCAGCTCTGGGTCTTTAATTGCCATTCTAATGCAGAATTTGCTGCCTGTTCCTGTGACAACAATTTTTAGCCCTACTGTTTCAATCTCATCTCTTACTCTCCTTGTGTCCTGTGTCAGAGTGGTTCTGGGATTACTGCATCTCTCTGTAAAAGCCTCAGTTGCCCCGAGCATCTCTGCCACCACAAAGGAGTAGCCTGGATTCTAATAAAAAACATGGAGCAGGAGAAAAATATGGATAATTAAGCTGAGGCTCACAGAAAGAGGATGGGGCTGAAGCAGTGAAGATCTGCTGGATATCTGTAGAACAGGACTGGGTTTTGGCTTCTGGTCTCTTAGTGTGTCAGAGAAGGATGTTCATGGACCATTAGTGTTGATCTGGGGAGTAGGTGAGTACAACCTCCTTGGCCTATGGCCTGATGCTGTGGTGTTGGAATAGCTCTGCAAGGAGGAAGCCAGTGAGCAGAGAAGCATCATAGGAAGGGGGAGATCTGCTCACTGATTTCCATAAGCTTCTGTGAGAAGCACTTGGCAAAAGTGCAGTCCCAACCTCTGAGTGAGATGGAGCAGAATGTGATGGGTGCCAGCAATGTTTTGGGTCTAATATAGATATCTCTGTTCCCAGAGACCAACCTGAGACACACATGCAAGAAGGTCATGGACTTGGTTAAGGACAGCCATCCTTGGTTTGGGATGGAGCAGGAGTACACTCTGTTGGGTATCAACGGCCACCCCTATGGTTGGCCTGACAATGGATTCCCTGGCCCGCAGGGTAAGTGCTACCTTCCCATCCCCAGCCCCGCTGCTCCCCTTGGCTCCCACCCTGCCCCTCTCTGGGTACAGCTTTCCCATTGCACTGGACATGAAGCAGGAGTCGGAATGGGGTCAGGAGCGTTTGTGTGTGTGTGCTGGGCACTCACATGAGCGGGCTGGCAATGCTGCTCCTGTCAGACCCCGCTTGCACAAACAGCTCAGCTGCCCAACTTGTTTGGCGAGGGCTGGAGAACCGTGATGGAAAAACCTCCTCCCTCTGGCTGTTTGAAAAAGGGCTGGAACATTGTGCCCTCTTGCAGTGGTGAGCAAGCTTGCTAGGAGAGGGCCAGGGGGTTCCCGACCTGACTTAATCAGCTTCTTGCAGAGACTGGCCACTTTCGAAATCTCCCTTCCTCCAGGCGGAGTGAAGATGTTTGTCTGACCTGCCTGAATGAGGAAGAGCTGGATAAAACCACAGTGATTTGAATTTTCTAGCCCTGAACAATGTCGCCCATTGTCACAACAAGCTTGGTTGCTTGATGTGCTCTAAGGGTCAGTGTGGTGCCTCAGGGCAGAGACTTTTCCTTATCTCCTGGCCACCTCCCAGTCGCTGCATGACAAGTCCTGTTTAACTGCTTAGATAGAGCTGAGATTACACAGATGAATTGCTTGAGCTGTTAGTCCTGAGGTGTGGGGGGTGATGATTCAATGCACTGTGGAGGGCAGCACCGTTTGGTTCCCATAAATCCCTTGCAGGTGATGATGCCTGGTGTTTGAGAGTAGTGAGATGATGTTGCAGTGTTGCATCCAAAAGCTTTACTTGGGTGGTGACGCTTTGTTCTTTTTCAGGACCCTATTACTGTGGGGTTGGAGCAGATAAAGTGTATGGGCGTGATATCGTGGAGTCCCACTACAAGGCATGTCTCTATGCGGGGGTGAAGATCTGTGGCACCAACGCAGAAGTTATGCCCTCACAGGTAGGTGGGGCAGGCCTGCTTTCCAGTGATGGAGTGTGAGGCTGCAATAACTCACCCAGCAGCTCCCAGCTCCTCCGGGATGCCAGATAGAAGCAGTGTTTCTTTTTTTTTTTTCTTCCTCCTAACTCATCCCTGGGTGCAAGTTCCTGCTTTTTGAGACAGGCAAGTTAAATGCAGACTGCAGGGAGCTCCTCACAGAGCTCAGCCTAACTGTGGTATCCTATGCAGAGCTAGATGTGTCCCTGAGCTTTCCTTCCTCTCCAGAGAAGGGACAGAGTGAGCTGAGATGGGTTGGAGGGGCAATGGGTGTCTGTCCTGCTCTTCTGCTCCAGGAGTTGGGAAGCTCAGGTGGGACATGGCTTTGAGAAGCAGCTGGGGGGCAGGAAGGGGAATTTGGGTTTATTTAGGCTTTAGCTGGAGGGAGTGCCTGATTGCATTAGGTGGGTGGTCAGGCCGACCAGCTATTTGGCCCTGCAGCCCACGTATTGCTGACTCTCCCGCTGCTGATGTGACAGTGATAAGCTGGGGGGGCTTATCTGCAGTGTGGCTGAGGCAGGACTTTTGCTGACCCTTCTGTTTGCCCTGACTTTTTTAGGATCTTTCTTGGTTGTTTTCTGCATCCTGGGCTCTGTCTGGACCATATCATGCCAGCAGCTGTAAATATGTCACTCCCTGCTTAGTCAGTGGGGGTGGCGCAACCCTGGCTCCCGCAGGGAAAGCAGCAGCCCCCGGAAGGATCAACAGGCTTCCCTTAGAGCCCTGCCTTGTTCACAGTGTGGGCTGGAGGGTCCAGCACACCAGCAGCTCTCACATCAGCCTGAAAGGCAGGCATGCTGCTTCTTTACCTCCGTTTTGATTAACCATCCCCACTCCATTTGTGTCGTGTAGCCATGAGCAATTTGTACCCATTTTTAATGCATGCCAAAGCTGGCCTACTGCTTAACTTGATGCTCCTCATCCCCATTGCTCATTCTCAAGGGGTAAAGCTTGGCCATACTCCAGGCTGGCAGCCCTCGTGTGATGGCTGGAAAGGCATGAACGTGCCCATTCTCACCACTGCATCATTTGCCTCTTCCAGTGGGAATTTCAGGTGGGCCCCTGCGAAGGCATCGAGATGGGGGATCACCTCTGGATGGCTCGGTTCATCCTCCACCGCGTCTGTGAGGACTTTGGGGTTGTGGCTACTCTGGATCCCAAACCAATGACTGGCAACTGGAACGGCGCTGGGTGTCACACCAACTACAGCACTGAGGAGATGCGGAAAGAAGGGGGTCTTAAGTGAGTCCTGGTGAGGGGGTCCCTGGGATGTACCTTGGTCACGTGAGTCTCAGTACTTGGGTGCACCAGGCAGTGCTGGGGTTATCATGGATAAATTTTATTTTAAAAACTGGTGGTCATATGAGAGTGTCCCCTGGGCTGTCCTTGTCCTTACAGAAGGAGAGGATGACAGTCTAACAGCCATGGGAACACCCTCTACATGGACTTACTGCAAACCCAACCCCATTCTCTTCTCCTACAGACACATCGAGGCTGCCATTGAGAAGCTGAGCAAGCGACACAACTACCACATCTGTGTTTATGACCCACGGGGTGGCAGGGACAACTCCCGGCGGCTCACTGGCCACCATGAGACATCCAACATCTTTGAGTTCTCAGCTGGCGTGGCCAACCGAGGTGCCAGCATCCGCATCCCACGCCAGGTGGGCCAGGATGGCTTTGGCTACTTTGAGGATCGGCGGCCGGCAGCCAACTGTGACCCCTATGCAGTCACCGAGGCCATCATGAGGACGACGGTGCTCAATGAGACTGGAGTGGAAACCAAGGACTATGCTGACCACTGAGGCTGTGGGGTGGGTGGAGGTTTTAATTTCTACAGTAGCTTCTTCTCAGGTGGGATTTGTGCCCCTGTGGTGTCCTCGGCTGCAAGTTCAGACTCTTTAGGAACCTCGCTTCTGGTTTTGTGAAATGTTGCCTTAGAAATATATATATATATATTTTATAGCAAGAAAGAGGGACTCAACCAATTTTCTCAGCCACTTTTTTTTTTCTGGTTCCTGATTTTAGGTTGTATGTGGGGAGGATTTTAAAAAAAAACAAAACAAAAAACCAACTTGGATTGAATATTTTCCCGATGGACTTCACACTGTGATGTACATAGATCCCTATGTGGAAGCTGCAGCTGCTGCTGTTTGCACCTGGGGAGGGCGGGTGCTTTTATTTCCATATCTCTGTTGCAAGGAAATGATAATAAATAATTTCCCTGGCTGCTTGGCAGCTGGGTTATGCTGCAATGGGTGCATTTTTCTGTAGCTCCTAGAGTTCTTGCTGATGGGTTGCAGCCACAGAGCATCCTCCACCAGCCCTGGACAGGCGCTGGAGGACCAGGGATGCTGTGGGATCCTTGGAGTCTGTGCCTGGAGCTGCCTTGCCCCATTTGCTGGTGGCCAAAAGGCCATCTCCTTCCATCGTGATTCCCCAAAAGGCAAACAGCAGTGCTGGCTGAGCAAACAGTGGCTGGGGCAGCAGCTGGAGGGTGTTTACTCAGGGTGTGCAGTGCTGAGTCAGCAGGGCCAGCCTAGTGCTGGGCACAGCACACCCTCCCTGCCAGAGACATCTTTAGGTGTGCAGGAGGGGAACCCTGGGGACATCCCCTTGCTGTACCCCAAGGCAGTGCTTTGTTGAACTCAAGAAGGTGGCACAGCTCCTGGGGTTGGAGTGCTTTTATGGGAAGGAGGCACAAATGCATAACCCTCTGCTGAGGACATCTCCCTATTGATGAAATGTCAGCAGGATCTCCAAGGGCCAGGCCAGTTTGGTCCCTCCATGGTGCCGCTGTGAGAGGGACCTGATGCCAGTGCAGGGGAACAGCTCTGCGGCCCCAGGGACAGGGGTTGCAGGACCCCACCTTGAAAAGGCAGGTCGGTTTCCTGGGATGGATCTGCAAGATGTCACCCAGCTGCAGTCACTAGCCATCAGGGGGACTTGGAGGTAAGTGGTACCAGCAGCACAAACAAACAGGGAGCACTGTGTCCAATCCAGTGTAGTCATGGGGAGTTTGAGACTGGTTTTACCTTTATCTTTGAATCCAATGCAGGTGACAAGCCAAAAGAGGACACCAAACCCTTCCTGCAGGTAACTACTCCCAGCAGCACAGGGAGTGAAGGCAGCAGGAGCCAGGGAGGTGGCCATGTGAGCAGCCAGGAGCTCTTAAAGAATGAATGTAACCCACTCCCTGCCCTCAAAAGGACAAATTTTCCTTCCAGAAATTGCTGTCTGGGGTGTTTATATTTTTTCCTCAAAACTACAGCATTGTCTTGTTTTCCTCTCATTTCTATGATGCCTTTAATGGGTAATTTGAGCTCTGGGACTGTGACTGCTGGATGATGGATGCATCTGGAAAATCAATAAAGAGCTAAATCTGGAGCAGGAAGGCTCATGTTTGCTTACTTCATTGTATCGGTGACCTAAAGCAATTCAGCTTTCATCGTTCCCTCACTCTGGGCTGGACAGCCCCTGCTAAATTTGGGGAGTTGTGTGAATCCTCATTGCCAACATGCAGACTTCCTTGGCTGGACACAGCACTGTGGTACATCCACATGCTTTGTGCCTGGGTGCTACCCTGTGATTCCCTTCTGGCAGAGGACCCTCCACTTTGGGAGAAGACAGTTGGAACTAGATCTTTAAGGTCACTTCTAACCCAAACCATTCTATGACTCTCCAAAGCTACAAAATGAGGATTTTCCCTGAGCCTGGGATCAGCCCTACCTGCTCATCTCTGGAGATGCTGCCCACTGGTCCCCATGCATCTGCAGCTGCTGGCTCCTTGAACACATCCGTGCTTTCCCTTACCAAAGCGCAGCTCTTGCTTGGATCAGAAACCACATGTCAGGTGGGAAACAAGGACCACAAGTACCAAGTTCCCACAAGAGCTTCTCTTATAGTTTCAGTGTGCCTGCTGCTGCAGAAGGTAGGTTCAGCCAGTGGAGACTCACTGATTACAGCTCGAGGCCATGGGGGGACAGATTATGTCCCCATCCTTGATGAGGCAGTGGTAGGAGGAGCACCCAGCACCTCCCAGTGCTCCATGCCAGACTACAACGGGTGGGAACAGCGCTGGGATCCCGGACACAATTCTCGGGATGGGGCTGCTATACTTATCGTTGTATAGGGCTTTCTCAAAATAGACTGTGCTGGGGCCGAGGAGGAGAAGGCGGGGAGGGAATGAGAATGGGAGGGGGAGAAGAGGAAGCAGGATGCTTTTGCGGTGTGGAGGTGGTTTTCGGGGATTTGCTGCCCTCCGCAGGCGCAGGCACACATGGCAGGGACAGAGCTGGACTTCTCCCTCCAGGGCTTATGCGGGGAGGGTGAAAAGGAGCCGGTTGTCAGAAGCCTTGCTTCTAAATGAGTATTGGGAGAGAGATGCCAATCCTTCTTCTCGTGCTCTGGGCGCGCTCACCAGCCCCAGCACACCCCACACCCTTGCCCACTGGACCTGCCTATACTCAGTCTGGCATTTCCACACCAGCAATATTAAACAGTGGCAAATCTCTTTTGGGCTCTTTCCCACACCCATTGCAGGCCTCGTCTGGAGGCAGGGAGTTGGGTGCTGCCAAGGGGTGCTTTACCCCTCAGCAGAGTTGTTCCCAGGACTGTGACCAATCAGGAAAACAAGTGGCTCCAGCAGATTGTTCCCATGGGCTGTCAAGCTGGGACACAGGAAGACCAGGTTGTGGACCTTTCCTTCATCTCCCACCACCTAGCGCCCCAGGAAGTGCTGCAGAGGGAGATAACCAGGGTGGGAGAGCATCAGGACCACCCTGTGTGAGCCACTACAGCACGCGGGCTTCGAGGTTACATTTTCAGATCTCTTTTCATCAATATAAATTCCATTACTTTAAATTCACTCAAGGCCTTCAGGATTTTCTTTTTCCCCGAGCCGGTTATAAAAAGAACATTAGAATTACAATTCTGGCACAGTGGCTAGCATCACTCCAAGCTGCTGGCCAGAAGTGAGGAGCTCTGGGTAGAATAAAGACCTAAACTAAAACATCAATAATAACTTCATGTTTTTTTCCCCTCTCCTGTCTTCCAGCCTGCACAATCTGTTTCAGTCTCTCTATCTTAAAGAGCATTAAAATGGTTTCAAATTAGATCTACACAAAATTGAATTTTTTTTTCCCCTCAGAAGCTTAGTCTGGCCTTTAAAGGCCAGTGATCACATTTTGGTTTTGTATAAGAACCTCTTTGATCTCGAAGGCTCTCAGCTCCTAGAGAGACACAGCTCATTACCAGCAATTTGCTGCTGTTGAAATGAAGCCAGAGGGGGGACAGGCATCCTACAGAGACACCTGATGTGCCAGGAGAAGAGTTAGGGGGAGGTTTGGCAGGGGAGGAGGAAAGTGGACCTGGCCCTTTTAGTAGTCCCAAAGGCTCTCCTGGTCCACACCTCCCTCCCAAGGAGCCCAGATGGAAGGAAGATGGTCAACCTCTGCTAGGCTGGTGCTGGGTTTGTAGCCAGCTGCTTTCCACCCAGTTTGGTTCCTAAAAGTATGGGATGAAAGAGCCCCAGCAGCCCAACATTAGCTCCAGATGGGCTGTTTGGTTGACCATGTAGACACCCCAGGTGACAGCAGTGTCTTGCTGAGAGGATGATGCAGCCCAAAACCTGGTGATGCACAATGGGTTTTCTCCTGTATATGATCAACCTGCCCAGAACCACCACAGCTAAAACCCCTTTGTGCACCAGAGCGTGGGGCTCAGCTACAGGCACTGCATGGGGACAGAGTCTCACAGGCTGACAGTGACCTGCTGCTTGCTCACTGCTGGGAAGACAGAGCAATTAGACTTTCTAGGAAAGCCCGTTACCATGGCAGGGTCCTGGGAGCAGAGGGTCATGTACCTCATCCATAAGAGGAGGGGGATTTAGTCTGAGTGAGGTTATGAGGTCCCAGCTGTTGAAGTTTCACCACTTGCTTGGCTGCTTTGCATCTGGATGATGCAATTGGGAGCAACTCAATGCTTGGTGGCAGCACCTATAGCTGGGGGTACACTGGATCTTGC
Organism: Turnix velox; assembly: GCA_013400935.1. Classification (NCBI taxonomy): domain Eukaryota; kingdom Metazoa; phylum Chordata; class Aves; order Charadriiformes; family Turnicidae; genus Turnix; species Turnix velox. The sequence goes on along the minus strand of VZTY01012841.1, from coordinate 561,663 downwards.
AGTTGACCTGCAGCAGCCACCCTCGCTCACCCCCAGGCCCCCTCTCCTGAGTCCTAGTCATGGGTCATCAGGGCCATAGAAGTTATCAAAAGCATCCTACCAGCTGCAAGATGGTGGCTGTATAGGAGGTATTAGGGTCTTAGGGCTGGTGATTCCTCACTGGTGTCTGTCTCTGTTCCCTTTTGAAACATCACTGGCCTCTGTAGGGTTAAAGGCCATTAAGCCTATTAAGCCTTTCTGTTTGCCAGGCTGAAGAGAGAAGAACAATAGCCTTGAACCTCTCCTGACTGCCCCTATCACGGTGTGGCAGGACGTGCTCTGCATTGCTACAGTGACAGTCCCTGCAGGGCCAAGTTGTGATACTGAGGTATTTTAAGCCTGGGCTTAGCTTCCCACAGTGACATCTTGTACACAGACAAGTGTAGGAGCTGGAAAATCAAAAAACTGGACAAACCAGAATTCCCACCAGAGAAATCACCTGGGGACAGGCAGTGGCAAACTGGGTCTGGGGAATTAAATTTCTTCTTCAATCCCCCTTCCTGCAGATGCTGAGATGTGATGCCAGGAGGTGGGATGCTTTGAGCAGGAATGGATCTGCAAAAGTGAGATGCAATTGCCCAAATGTGGTTCTTTTTAAGAGCCCTCTTCATTTAAGTTCTTTGCAGCTTCTGCAGAGATTTGAGTTGCAGCAAGGAAGTGAGAGAGGGGGAAGTGACAAGGGCAGAGTTTGTAGATAGAAGGACAGTCTGAGCTGTAGCTGTGCTGGAGTCTGGCAGGTGTCTGACGGAGAGATGATTTAAACCCAAATGAAACAATTTCTTCTGGCACTGACAACTGTGAATGCAAATCAAATGGCCTTGATTTGTGTCACAGTAGGTGTTTTCAGTGGCTGAAATGTCAACTCAAGTCAGGTTTTAGAAGGACTATGTAAAAATTACTGGAGATAGGGCTGGGCTTGAAATATTTGCCCATGGGAAGAGCACGCAAAGGGAGTGGGTGCTGCTAGGAAACAGCTGCTGGTGAAAGAACTGATTTCATCCTAAATCACCTCAAGCTCACAAACACAGGGAGGATGGGAAAACAGAACTGTGATGATGCTGCTCAGGGAAAGTAAAAGTTTTGACAGATCTCGCAGCAGCTAATCTGTAAAACAAACACGAGCCTCGAGGAGAATAGATCAGTCTGGGGAGATTTAGCTAGGGCGACTCTTTTCTCCATGGAGATTAATCCAAGAAACAGATCTGTGTTGTCCCTGGGACGTTTTCATCTTCCCAGGGAAACAAAGCATCCTACCAGCAAACCAGGCATACCCAGCCTTCTTCCCTCTTGTCCTCAGATGAGGGTCCCATGTCTTGTTACATCAGCTCTTCTGTGCCTAGCATGTCCTTCTCCCAGCTCCCCAACAGTTCTGAGGAAGGGAAAAGCTACTGGGTCTAGCACACAGCTCACTGCTGGTCTGCCCTGAGCTTTCTGCCCACTTCTGCTGTTGTAACACACTGACTTGCTTTTGGCTTTAACAGGTGAAACTCCTAGATCACCGTCTGTAGCTCCCCAAGGTTTGTGCTCTGCTCTTCTGGCTACACCCAATGGATGTTTCTCTGCCTCTTTCCTGCCAGGCGGCACCCTTGCACCTCCCCTGGGAGCTGGAGGTTTCTGTCATTGTCTGTGGCTCAGCTCAGCCCTTTGGGATCACCTGCCAGGACAGATCCCTAGGGTGGCTTCAACTCATGCTGTCCCTGTGGGCAAACTGATGGCTGTAGCTTGGCAGGTTTCTCCCATGGGGCAGTGTGTGAAGGGGAGCTGATAAGGACATGCAGAAGCCTGTCCCACTCAGCTCCCACCAAGAGAGGTGAAGCAGCAGAAAGAGCAGCAAGGATGCACCAACAGATTTTTGCCTTCTCTTACCCACAGTGGTGAGTACTGGTTGCTTTCCTGGGATAGTTTTGCACCCTGGGCCACACCAAAGTCATGTTTTCTTCTGTTGACACCCAGGGAACCTGTGTTGATGGGCTGGGTGGTTATTCCCTTTGCAGGTAGCTGTGGGTTGCTGGTAGGAGCAGCTCCTAGAACATGTCAAGAGCTGCTCCTTTCTGTTTGTGTTCCCCTGAGGACAGTAGGTTTGATTTTTCCAACTGGCCCAATACAAAGGCCACAAACTGGCTGGGTATGTGCCATTTTGCCTTTTGACCTGGTGAAAATGTCCTGTAGATCCAACTTCAACTACTTTACTTACCGCCAGCTCAGCTGGCAGTGTCACGGATTAGTGAACGTCATCGAGCATGTTTCTGGCATGGGCAGAGCCTCCGTAAGCTCCTCATGTGGGCAGCAACTTGCTGGTGTGAGGTTTAGGCAGGTATTACTCATGCTGTGGCAGTGGAGGACTCTTTAATGATGCCTCCTGCTCTGGCCAAAGTAGGCTTGCCAGATGTGACTCACCTGCCATGTGACAGGTGGCACCAGACCAGTGACCTTTGGGTCCTACGTATTAGCTCATGGAAGCCCAAATCAGTAATGACCCATGAATAAAGAAATAGTGCAAGAGGGACAATCCCAGCACTGTGGATAGAGGGCAAGTGTGGATAAACAGCAAGGTGTGGTGGTGGTGTGGGGACACGGCACTGCCCTGCCCTTCCACCCAGCATCCACCTCCCGATGAAGCCAGACAGAAAATCCTTTGGAAAGCATTACTTCACCAAGAAAAATGTTCAGTGGCTGAGGGTGCCCTCAGGCAGAGCATGGCTCTAGCAGCAGCTTGTGCTGAGAGATTAACTCCTTCCTCTGCCCACCTGGGTTTAGGTGACTTTGTGGTGCACTCCATGGCACCAACCCTGGAGTCAGTACTGCTGTGTGCTGTCCTGTCCCTCACCCAGGCTCTGGTGATGGGAAAAGGGCTCTGAACATCTGCTCTTATCCCATGGAGGTGTGGTTTTGTGTGGAAGGAGACCCTGAGCTGTGTCACCTGGTACTGGAATCCTCATCCCACCAGAGCTGTTTGCATCAGCAGGATGAGATGGGAGAGTGGCAGTTTTACCCTGAACCCCAGTCCTCTGGGTATATTTGTCCATGCATCAAGCCATGGTTTGCCTCTGATGGATGTCATGCTTTGATGTGTGCCAAGACAGTGGCTCTCTGTGTTCTTAGAGGAGCAGCTGCTGGGACAGGTTTCCCCATGCTGGGGATTGATATTTTTTGCTCTGGACGTGTGGAGTGGCTGATGACAAGCAGGGAAGTGAAGCATCTCTCAGCAGCAGGGGGGAAATGTGTGCTGAGAGAGGGTGTGGGATTCTTTTTGTGCTGTCTGTTCCCCTGTGTGGGACAGGAGAGTTGGTGTTGCAAAGTGCCCCTACTCCAGGGATCTCAAAGTGGGTTGCTGACATGACCTTAGGTGCATGAGGTCCTCCCCTGGGCTGCACAGAGGGCTGGGGGATTTCATAGTGATTTTTATCCTTGGCATCTAGGGTAGGGTCTATACCACAGGTTTTTGCCAGCTTGAAGTAGGACATGGGGACTGGCAAAGGAAATTAATCCTAGCAAGGGGTGCTGAGCCATGCAGAGGTTCACTCCTCTCATTGGAAGGTGGTCTTCGATATTGCCATTGCTGTCTTTATCCCCAGATATCCATCACTGTCTCCCTGCTGGAGGTGATCTCCACAGCCAGAAATGTAGCAGTGCTCCTCAGCCATTTCTGGGAGGGGTCTGGTGGATTTAAGTCAAAGTTCTGCAGGAGATGAGATGGTGGTGGGCTTTGCATGGGAGTGGTAGATGAGATGTTTCATCCCTGATGATGAGTCTGTGGTGGGGGTTGCAGGAGGTACAAAGCACAGGAGAGTGGGAAGGGCTGAGCACAGTTGGTTGTGGTCATAGCAGGTTGCACTCCAGATAATCTCTGTTGTGCAGGTGATACAGGGGAATAAGGATGTAGAAGAATTGGGCAGGGAAGTGAGACGTGGCAGCCAGGTCAAACAAAGGATCTAGATGTCTGAATCTCTCAGGATGACAAATATCTGAGTCCCATAGCACAGCATTTACCTGACAAAGCCTCTCTGGGTTCCTATGAGCCTTGACATCATCATACATGTTAAATGGTGACTGATGTCTTTCCCTGGTGCTGTGGCAACACATGCCCAAATACAGAGTCTTACCATGAGGGAGAAATGCAAAATAGCATGTGGTGCTGGGGGCATGACACTCCATCCCTTGTTTTCAGTTTAGCCCTTTCCTCCAGCAAGGTCCTGCTGGGATCACTGAAGGTGAATGAATGAGTGAATCCTGCTGTTCCCAGAGCCGGGAGGCATCCCAAGCCAACTGCTGTCCCCAGTGTGCCTGGGAAGAGCTGACTCCATGGGGGAGGGAGGACAGGACTTCCACAACCTGATCCTCCTCCCCAGTCCCACACTTGGCAACAGAGGTTCCTCCAGCAAAGGAGATCAGAAATGCAGGCAGCATGATTACAATTATAATAGTAATTAATGCCTTGCCTCTCTCTAAGGATTTTCTAGTGAAGCTTGCCAGGTGCTGGCTGGGCATTCACTAATTAAAGCAATAGCATCCACTGAAGGGGACGGGTGACAGCTGGGTCATGGGCTGCAGAGGGCTTGCTCTCCTGGCCCTCATAGTTCTCTGTGGTTTAGGGGAAAGATTAAAAAGGAGCTGGGTTAGGAAGGATGGCCCCAAGTCTGCTCTCACCCCCTCAAGGTGAGATGGGGTTTATATATGGGGAGAAAATGGGACAGGAACATCCAGGGATGCTTATCTGTTTTTTTGGGATGTGAGTGAAAGGGCTTGCACATACCTCTGTGTGCATTTGGTGACACACAGACTCTAAGACATCATCTCCTGCATGTGCACGTGCCCGTAGGTGGGAGGCTGCTCCTGCTCACAGATTTCCATCGACACACAAATGCCAGTACGTGGGCTTGCATAGATGAAAGCCAGCACAATAACACCAAGGCTGAAGTAAATGCTTTATATGGAGAGGCTTGAAGAGCTCCAATTTCTCAGTTTATCAAGGAAATTGAGAGGTGTCTTGATTTGAGTGTGTAAGTACTATGAGAAGGAGGAATTACTCAGCACTAAAGGCTCTTTAATGTCAGAGAAAGGCAGAACAAGAACCAGTGGCTGAAGCTTGCTGAAGTTGGTCTAAAAAGCAGGTGTGTGGGTTAGCAGGAGAGCAAACTGTCAAGGGACTGGCAGAGGTTTTTGTCCCTTGGTGAAGGGCTGTCTCATCTCTCTGGTGGAGATGTCTCAGCCAAATCGTTCTGTAATCAGACACTCAGCGTGAGGGTAAGTGGATGATATTTATTATGCTGTCACAGGCCCCTTTTTTTATATTGATTGAGGTCTGGGACACTGTCTCAGGGCACTGTGTCATGAAGCATTCATGGGATAGAGCCCAAAGTTGCTGCCTGGCCCTCTGAGATCCTGCAGTTTTGTACAGCACCAGTGGGACATTTAGCTCCAGTGTCACCACGTGTGGCTGCATTGCTGGCCCACAGCCGAGCTCAGGAAGCCACAGAAGAGAGAGGGTGAAGCTTGGCTGTGTTCTCCTGCGAGGAGAGGGCGGGAGCACGGGAAGGTGAGGCTGAACAAGGCTGGGTACGTGCAAAGTGGTGAAAGGTGTCAGCCTGAAACAAATGAGTAATTGCTGCTGCTGCTAATATCAGATGACGTGCTTGACTGGACAGGGAATCAGCTGAGACATGGTGACGTACTGAGGAAAGCAGGGATATTATTTGGAAAGTTAATAAATGTAACAGATTTGTATCTGTATCATGGATTTGAATAGTTATCAACAGCAGTGAGCACTCAGTGTTTGTACGGGTGTATTTTAGTCTGAGGGAAGATTAAAAAACTTAATGGCTACCTTCCTTGGGTGGGCTACTCTGCTGCTTTATCTCTTACAAGTCATTGTCCCACTCAGTAGGATTGGGAAAGGTTGGAAAAGCAAAAATGAGGAAACTTAGAGGGTCTAGAGAGAGATTTCTCAACATCTTGTAACAGAGGGGCTAGAAAGCAGGGGAGGCCAGGCAGTGCCTTTGAGGCTGGCCTGTCTCCACAGCACCCACATACTCTGGAGCAGCAGAGTGGGGGGAAAATGACTTTGCAAACTCCAAACTGCCCCGGGGACAACGTGCTGCTGCCTCACCCACAAGTGCTCACATCATTAAATTCTGTATCAGTCACAGCTCTGGTATTCACAGGCATTTCCGCAGTTCCTGCCCTGAGGAGTCCCGAGTCCCTCACTCTGCTCAGCCCCACCAGCTGAGATGGGGCATCCAGTCCAGGGGAAACTGAGGCACGGTCAGGTGAGGCTGGGTCTCCTTGGTGTCACCAGGCTCAGCTGCAGGGCAACATCTGGGAGGCCAAAAGAGGAGCAGATTTAAGTCATGAGACAATGCCTATGACTTAATCACAATGCCTTTTGCCTATCTATAACAATTCTTACAGGTGGTACAACATGTGCAGCCACAGCTGATCCCTTTGTGGACTTGCTTTGCCCCTGAGTGAGCACCTCAGCAGTTCTCTCTGGACTTCTGCTCAAACATTGTCTGTGCTGCAGGCAGAGCAAGGCTCAAGCATTTTATCAATAAATGTGGAGGGGTTTAAAAATAACTACCTTGTTCTTTGTCAAGGTTTTTCATGATCCTTGAAGTCAGGAGAGCTTCATGACATCTGAAAGGAAAATTTTACTCTCAAACTGACATTTGGTTTTCTTCTCTCTCTCTTTAAATTTCCCTTTTAATAAGGGGAAAAGGAGGAAGGGAGAGCAGACAGAACCCAGAGGAAGTGAGATTTTCTCACCACCACATCAAATCTCCAAAACAATTTTTTTAAAAGCAAAACAATAGCCTAAAATAGCAGGAAAGTAAATCTTTTGCAGCTTACCAAACATCCTTAGCTTTTTTTTTAATCTGTGAGCAATGTCAGTGCTGGTGAGCTGGTGACTCCTCACACAATTAGATAATAGGGGTGACTCTGAGGGACACACAGGTGAGCAGGGAGGCAGGAATGCACACAGACACTTGACTCCAGTGAGTAAAAGCCTCCTGAACTCAGCACCACTGGGTTACATATGAGGAAAGATGGGTGCCTTGGCACCACAGGCATCAAATATATTGAATTATAACTATCTGGTTCTATCTTAGAAACTGCTATGCATGATCTGGAGGATAGATTAATGCTGTGGCATTGCTATTAGCCGTGTCACAAGAAGGGATCCTATATTCATGTCTAAGCTCTTGGTGCTTGCCTTGCAGTACTGTAGCAGTGCCACAACGAGCAGAGCCGTGGCCAGAGCCCGGGTGCCTTTGTTCAGCTCCTGGCACAGGGATCGTTTTTATCCACGGTGTGACCTTGGGCGAGCAACTTCGTCGTGCTTAAAATTAACTTTTCTACAAACTAGGCACACAAATCTCCTTGCCTCAGGGGAGCCGCGCTGCAGCGTATGTGGCTTGGATTTGGGGAAGGGTTGGGTTTTTTTTTTGCTTTCTTTGGCATCCAGGGTCCCTCTGGGGTGAGGGTGTCGGTGCTGCCCCAGCCATGGGGTGGCTGAAATTGTGCACAAAGCTCTGAGTCTTGGGTCACCTTCCGCAGCGAAAGGGGTTCAGTGAAATCTGCTGCAGGGCAGCGCCGTTAATATTTTTGCTGGCAGAGCTAAAAGGGGGCTGCAGAGTCTGATGAAAAGAGGCTGCAGGCTCGTGTTACAGAGGAGAGAGGAGAAAAGCGGCGTGCCTAGCCTGGCAAAACAAAAGCTAAGGGCAGCACAAGGAGAGCGGTGTGCGGATGCATCGCAGGGTACACCCCGTGGGAGAAGATGAGCTGTTGAAAGCCTTGGCACGGGACCGCTGGGGTGTGCACTGCCTGTGACTACACGCAGGCTGGAAAAATAAGAGGTAGTTTTTAAACACTCAGAGGAGGGAGGGTCTGGAAAAGCTTCCCAGTGGGAACCCTGTGCGCTGGGAATACACAAACTCCTTTGGTGCTTTAGGAGGGGTTTTATATTGCTAAGGAAGCATAGAGGGTCCCCCAGCCCCGTGTGCCTGGGCTGGCGTCACTACAGGAGGATGTCGTCTGTGTGTCCGGCAGGGTCCAGACTGGGTGTGCTCTGCAGATAAACAGCTCGGTTTATATTTATTCATTCAGCCCGTGTCACCAGCCTGCTCAGCAGCGGCCGGGAGGCCTGGCCAGGAGGTGCCTCTCCCCAGCGCTGCATGCGGCGGGGGTTTTACAGATGGCTTTTATTCAGTCAAACAGTGCTGAGAAGCCACATGGAAAGTGTGATGGAGGGAACCCTGCTGCTTATCCCCAGCTCCCCAGGATGTCCCAGCTGGGTGAGACACCTTCACCCTACTGATCTGCAGAGTGCGGGGTTGTCTTTTACCCCCAGCCTTGCTCCCAGGCAGCCACTGGGCCCCCTCAATTTGCCTCTGGCTGGATACTTAAAGCGATTTGAGTTATAAAAATAGGAGGGGGGGAGAGGTGACAGCTGGGCTGGGAGAATTACAGGGAAGAGATCAGATTAGAGGGAGCAAGGAGCACCAGGAGGCAAGATGGCCCCATGCTGGGGCAGACAGCTCCTTCTCACACACCCCAGCCCCACAGCCAGCTCAACCCCAAAACTACCTCTTCCCCCCGTAGCTCCGCTCCACCTCCACACCACAGCCCACCCGCCCCAGCTGCCCCAAGCCTCACAGCCCAGCCCCACAACCGCCTCCTTCCCCTCATAGTACGCCCCGGCCCCACAAGCTTCCCCCTCCCTCGCAGCCCAGCCCCACACCCGCC
>VZTY01012841.1:517979-547097 GCA_013400935.1 Turnix velox | reverse complement strand
TGACTGGCCTGTAGTTTCCTGGGTCCTCCTTCTTTCCCTTTTTAAATATGGGGATTATGTTCCCCTTTCTCCAGTCAGTGGGAACTTCACCAGTCTGCCATGACCTTTCAAATATGATGGACAGTGGTTTGGCAACTTCATCTGCCAGTTCTCTAAGGACCCGTGGGTGGATCTCATCGGGTCCCATGGACTTGTGCACCTCCAAGTTTCTCAGGTGTTCTCGAACCTGCTCTTCACACACAGTGGGTGGATCTTGCTTCCCCTGGTATACGGCCACATTCTTCAAGACTTCAGTTGTGGAATCAGAGGCCGTACTAGTGAAGACTGAGGCGAAGAAGTTGTTGAGTACCTCAGCCTTCTCCAAATCCCCTGTGACTAGCTCTCCAGTTTCTTTATGGAAAGGGCCCACATTTTCCCTATGGCCAGGATATCCAGTGTACAGCCTTTAGGCTACTGTTGTGACCTCTGAAGTTCAGTGATGGAGATTGCAGTGGAAGTTAATTACCTCTTTGTGCTGCTCTTAAGATCTGTCCCTTTTCAAATCTCTGGTGTGGAGAGGAGAAAATTAATGAAAGACCAGACTGCTGCCAGTCAGTGGATTTTTGTCTTGTGTGTGGTTGTGCCTGAGTGTACCCAGGCCCTGGATCACATCTGGGATCTGAAAAGGAAGAAGGAAGGTGAAATGGCTTCAGAGCACAGAGATGTGCAGGATTCTGCCTCCTTGTGATGGCTTTTTAACAGCAGCTCCACATCTCAACTGATGGGCTTCCAGTGTCAGGTGTGAGCTGGGTGTTGTGCTGTGAATGGAGGCTTTTCAGCAGAAAGTGCTTATCTGGGGCTGGCTAACAATTTTGTCCAGCTTCAGGTGCTGCATTCAGAAGACTGATCAATGCCATGTGGTCAAATTTGAATGGCTTCAGCAAACTCCCTCAGGTGTTTCAGGACCTTGAAATGCTGGGTGATGGTGGTGGAGAGGATTTGGTGGTGTACTGAGATAAGGATGAGTGCTGCTTGACAAGGTAAGGGTGGCAAACTAGTCCCAGTTTGGAATTATTCAGCTTAAAAACACCCTGACCTTTGAGCACCTTTAATCTTAATTATGAGATGTCTGTAGCAAAAAGGCTGTTTCCAAGAAGCATGAATCATTTCTGGAGCACTAATGGTTATAACTTCCATTCCTTTGTTCTTGCTGACGTTTTTGTGCTCTTGGTTGTTTTGGATCCAGCAGCTCAGGCCAGAGGTAATGATGCTACAGCTGCTTGGTGTCCATCCTGCCTGAATCCTTCCTGCAATTTACTTTAGTAAAACTGGCTGGGTAGGAAATATCTCCAGGGAAAAAAGCTCAACATGTGGGTATGATTTAATGCCTTCTTGATGGGTAGTATCAGCATGGGACTGAATATCAGGTCCAGGGGTTTTGCTCTCAATCCTGAATACTGCTTGGACCTCTGCAGGTGTCCAATCTGACTGTGGTACTAACTTGTAATACTCCTGGCATAGTGGGAATTTGTCACGTATCTTGTGCTGTGATAATAACTGGAACATAAGTCTTTTTTCCAAACTGATGACTGTGCTATAAATAGAGAATCCAGCTGCTTGCATTGAATGGCATCAAAGAAAATCATAGGAGCAGCTCTTAATGCAGAATGAAGTGGATTCTGGCTGCTTTCTCCAAGGATGATGGGGCTGGGGGAGGGGGATTTCTCGACAGCCAAGATGTGTGAAAGCAATGCTGGAGAGCCTGCTGCAGTGTGTGAAATCTACAGCAGGGAGCTGGTGAGGGGTTTCCCATCACACCATCCCATGCTGCAGCATCCTGTGAGCAGACAGCTTCCCTGTGCTGGTCCCCAGGCAGAATGAGGAATCACTAAATGCAGGATTGCTTTACAGCTTATGAACGTTGCTTTTCAGGGAGAGACTTGAAGCCTCCCCTGCTAGGAGGAGATGAGCTGGTTCTGGGTTTGTGCTGGGGAGCTGCAGCAGTGCTAAATCACTTGGAGGTGCCTCAGCAAATTCTAGCTGCTGACTTGCAAGTTCAGTGACTGGAGCTGAGCAGCAGAGTGGATCAACCTTAGTGCAAAGTTATGAGTGGTTGCTTGTCCCCAAAGTCTTCTCTCCCCTTGCATGTGGGCTCCAGCCCCTCATGCTGGAAGTGTTGTTTCCAGGATGACTGAGCAGTTCTGAACTTGCTGCTTTAGTCCTCCTAGGTGCCTTGAAGGCAGAAGCTTGCTCAAGATACCTGGTTATGGCAATGCTGTCTGTGCTGAATCCTTTCAGTCCCAGGTGTGTGTGGGGGTTGTCCAGCCTCAAACAGTCCCTTTTCTGGTTGACAGGTGCTGAGCTGGTGTGTGAGTGCTCTCTCTGAGTGCTAATGGGTTCATACCTAGGAGCATCCCTGGAAGAAGGGATGGAGGAGCCTCACCTCCCCTCCTGAACATCTACATTGCTTCTGCAGTGCTGGCCATTGCTGAGAAGACATGTCAGGCCATGTTTTGGGTGGCAATGAGGGTCTACCAAAATCATAGAATCAGAATAGTTTGGGTTGGAAGGGACCTTAAAAATCATCAAGTTCCAATCCCCCTGCCATAGGTAGAGACACCTTCCACATCAGAGGCACATCAGGCTGCTCAGTGCCTTGTCCAGCCTGTCTGTAAACAGCTTATCCACAACCTCTCTGGGCAACCTGTTCCAGTGTTTCACTACCCTCACCATAAAGGATTTCTTTCATATGTCTAGCCTGAATCTACCCTCTTCTAATTTACATCCATTATTTATAGTCCTCCCCTCACATATCTTCTTAAAAAGTCCTCCCCCTGCCTTTCTGTAGACCCTCTTCAGGTATTGAGAAGCTACTATGAGGTCCCCCTGAGCGTACTTTTCACCAAGCTGAACAACCCAAACTCCTTCTGCTTGTGCATCTGCCACCAAGATTTGTTCTACCTTTCTCTCCTAGACAAATGTATCTGAGAGTCTCAGAAGAACATGAACGTGACTCAGTCCTGCAGCAGAAGCTGGCCCACAGGAGCCCTTGTGCTCTGGCATTACAGTAAGCCTGTTAAGCATGAATTTCCAGAAGTCTTTGAAGCATTTATTTAGAAAGGGCCTGAAAAGGGAGTAGGCTCTGGTGAATCAACCTCTTTGTGGCAAGTAGAGAAACCTGATCAGTCGGCTGTTTATCTGCCTGCAGTGGCTTTTGCACCCAGGGTGGAGGGTGATGCTCCTGCAGTGGGGGCAGGGGGCTGGCTGGGTTGGGGATGGAAAGAGGGGGGGTGGTGGGCGGGAAGAGCTCGTTAAACCTGCTCCGGGGTTTGGGAAAAGCAGAGCAGAGCCCGCAGTGGTCGTAAACAGAGGTGTGTTCCCAGGACATCAGAGAGCTCAGCCTCCCAGGCTGTTCTTGTGTGAGGAAAATCTCCTGCTTGCTCTGCCAGTGAGGTGGGAGAAGGTGCTTGGCTTCGTGCTTTCTGGGAAAGAGTTTGTCAATGTGTCTAAAGGGGGAGTTTGTTACAGTGGGGGCTAGACTGGTCGTAAAGCACTCAGCAAATGCCTTTTGGGACCTACAGTGCTTTATGGTAGACTGTGGTGGTTTCTTAGACGGTTCTTCCTTTTTTAGACAGCCAAGTCAAGTATCCCAGAATATCTTGACTGCTTTGGCCTAAAGTAGTGCTAAGTGCTGGGTGGAAACCTATTATGGTTTGGCCAGGCTATTAAAAAGAGGTTTCTCTCTTCTGTTGCAGTCTTGCTTAGCCCAAGGCTGTGGTCCCTGGCTGACTGAAGTGTTGAGAGCTGGCAAGTCTTGGCATCCATCAGTGTTCCTGTGAGCTGCTGGCTCTGCTCTCCTTGTCTGGCTGCATGTTAGGGACTTGCATTCCCCTCCCACAGTGCTCTTGTAAAGGCCAAACGCTGATGGTCCAACTGCTTTTGTGTGTACAGCCATGTTTTGCTTTGAAGAACACAGCTTGCTTAAATCAAGGTTGCCCAAGGCTCACAAAAACAACTTTAGGTTGCACAGAATCCCTGGGAAAAATGACAGCAAATTAGGACCTGCCTTATTCAGGGGATCATGAATCATTAAGAGCCTGAACATGAGGTACTTCTGCATCAGTGTGGCAGCATCTGCCCCTCAGAGGTGCTGGCAGCCCTCAGCCCCACAGGGCTGGGAGTACCTGCTGTGGGCAGTGAGGTGACAGTGAGCCAAGGAACTGGGCACTACTGAGCTGTGCAGGGCTCTGTGCCTAAAGGAGGATGAGGAGCAGAGAGCACAGGTGGTGGCAGAGGTCAGGTTACTGATGAGATCTGCTGGGTAAGAAACTGAGCTGCTCTTAGCTAGTGTGAGACTTGCTGGAAGCCCTGCCAGGAGCTTGGTCTTGAATGCAGCCTGCTGTCATGAATGGGGTGAAGAGAGTAGTTCTGGAAGGAGAGGAAGCACTCTTGTCTCTCAATAGATCAATCCACCCTTCCAAATTTCTGTCCAGAAGAAATATGTTTCTTGAGACTGAAACTTGGCTTCACACACTAGAGCAGTTGAAGATCCACATTAAACACCAAGCCTATCTCATAGAATCACCGAATCACAGAATGACCCGGGTTGGAAGGGACCTCAAGGATCATGTAGTTCCAACCCCCCTGCCGAGCAGGGCCACCTTCTGCTTCTCTTTGCATTTCCCTTCTGGATCTCCAAGAGGTGGATATTAGGAGATGAGGCTGAGTATGCTGGTGGTGAGGAGGCTGAGGTGGGTGGCTGGCATGGAGATTTTCATAGTGAGCTGTGAGATCTGCCTCTCCCTGCCAAATACATAATTTCCCTCAGTTCCTCCCGTACTGCTGCCTGATCTGTCTTTTCACAGTGCTTGAGGTTGACTGCATCTGCCATCCTTTCTTGGGAGGAAGGGGCTTTCCTCTCACCATGCTGTGGTGGTGCTTGCTTACTCTCCTTGCATGAGGACCCAAGCACTGGCATGGATGAACCCTGCTCTGTATGTGGGAGCAGGAATTGCAGGGAGTGGTTCTGCTGGGTCATGTCACCTCTTTAGGATGGGGCAAAAGTTTGGGCTCCCAACACTGATCTGAGATACAACTTTTTTCTTCTCTGCATCCTCTGTAGCCAAAACCAAGGGGCCTGGCCTGTGTTGTTGCTGTAGGAAGCCTTTGGGTGTGCAGGTTGTCAGCAAGGCTCCTCTTCCTTCAGCAGGAAGGCTGGGCAGTGTGGCATAGTGAGGGACCACTGGTTGTGTGGCTCTACTCCCGTTTGTGGCTGTTATGGTGCAACCACCTTATGGGCTTTTGAGGCAGATTGACCCCATTCCTTCCCCCTCTCTTCCCAGGCTGTTTGGGTGACCCAGCACTGGGACCTACATCAATTTGAAGCTTCAAAATAACTTGTCTTTTTTTTTGTAAGAGCCAGGTCTGGAGAAAGGAGATGCTGGAGGAATCCATTCTGGAGCTGTGAGATGGTTGTGGTGGCTGCAGCATGACAGGGGTGGGCATGCAGGACTGGATGGGATGCAGCCCATCACTTAGGCTGTGTCTGTGGGTGCTATGATGTTTTTGTGGCCCTTACTAAGGGGCTGTGATTGCCTTTGGCAGCAGGACTGGCAGATACAAGGAACAAACTTTATGGCATGGGGCTGCCCCTCTCCTGCAGCACGTGTGGCTGCCTTTTCTCTGGGGAGTTTTCCACCCGCAGCTCAACACACAGGCTTGTTAAATGTGCTCAGCTGGGGATTTTGTTCCAGATGTTCGAGATGACCCCTTTCCTCTGAGGGCAACCGGCGTGCTGATAAAAACGCTGTGATGCTATAAATAAACTCGTTGTCTCTGCAAGGGAGGAAAAGCCTTCAGCTTGAGCAGGAGTTGGTTCTAAACAATAATCTGAGAGTCTGCTTTTTTCCCTTGGCTTGTGTGTTGACCCCTGATTTTGTGGAGGAGATGGAAAATGTAGGTTTCCTGTTGCTCTCAACCTGATGGAGGAAAGTGCTTGTGGAGGGGAGTGGATTGACCTGCCTGGTAGAGGACTTGGAGAAGATTTGCTGCAGACAGACACCTGCCCCCTCTGCATTTGGAGACTTCTGCATTTGCTAGAGTGAGGACATCCTCCATGTGTTGATTCTACCTGCACAGACACGTCCCTTCTCAGACTGGGATGGACTCTGTCTAAAATAACTCCTGTGTAGCCAAAATAATGGCTCTGGGTCACTCTGTGTGGCAGAGCTGACACTCCCCTGCTGTTTCTACAGATGGAGAATATTTTTTTTTGTCTTTGGGAGCTGGTCCAGCTTTTCTGCAGCGTGGAGCTGTATGGAGTGGGTTTAGGCTTCCTGCGGGTTGTGTAGGAGACCCAGCTGGACTGCAGTCCTTTTGCTACAGCTGGCTCTTAGGATGGGTTTTCCTGAGCCTGAACTTGAGCTTGTGGGGCTGGCTCTGATGCCCTGGAAATCTGTTCACTAAAAGGTTGGGTGCAGGAAGAGAGAAGCAGTTCCTTCCACTCCTCAGAGGAATTTGACTGGTTTGGTCTCTTGCAGAGCACAGAGGACAGGTGCCAGCTGGGGTGGGGAGTGGCTGAGCAGCAGATGTTGCTTCTGGAGACAAAAATGTGCTACAGCTTGTGGCACTGCAGTGGAGGCTGCAGGGTGGCCTTGAGCCCCAGTTGGGCTTGTGCATGGCAGGAGCATTGCCCATGGGGACAAAGATGGGTCAAACTGTAACAACAACTCCGTATTTTTCTTGGAGCCTCTCTGCAGTCTCAGAGCAGAGAGCTATATTGGTTGTGACTTGGGCTGGCAGGGTCCAGGAGATAAGATATCCCCCTGGGTCATGGGGAGCAGCAGCCAAGTCCTTTGTGTGCTGAAGGCTGCTGGTGGTTTGGGAGATGCTGTTTGATGCATGTCAGCTACAGGTTTGGGTTTGAGCTGAGATAGAAAGCATGAACTACTTCTTTAGACAACTCCTCTCCTTCCACATCAGAAGATGAATCCCCCTCCTGCCCCTGTGCTGGGCTCTTGGGAAGGAGGAAGACCCTCCCTAAACAATCATTAACCTCGTGCCAAACCCACTGCTGCCTCCAGCGCTCAGTGTAAGCTCTACTCTCCCTTCACTGCCTTGTGAAATACCCAAGTCTATTTGTGTCTCAAGAACTGACAGGATAGACCCAGAAGGATGGGGACAGCTGAGAATTAATTAGGAGCTGTTGGTTTAATTAGTAGTGTCTTGGTATATTTGTGCATAAGGGCTTGGCGCCGAGGGAGTAGTGTGTCTTGTGAGCTTCCAGCCTAACTGCTTGGAGGACATGAGTCCTTTGTGTCTGAGGTTGTACCACTGTGTTTCTGCGTAAAGGCGATCGGTACAAAAGTCTTACCCTGCTCCTTTTTGGGGTCTTGACTTTCTTGGTATCCACTCTTCACAGAGCTTTGCTAGGAATTACCCAGACTCTACAAGATGGTTGAGATTACCTTGCTCTGTCTGCAGCTCTTGCTGACTCCTAGGCTTTCCATCCTTGCAGCACCATCGGGCCTTGCTTTGTTGGGAGTGTGAGTAACCCCCAGACCCAAAGTCTTTACCCAGATACAGGGCAGGGGCTTCACAGGGACAGAGAATCTCAGGACATACAAAAACTTGTGCTCTTTGTTTCTTGAAGCCAGAGATTTCACTCCAGCTGGGGTGCTGCATGTTGAGATGGCCTCCTGCTGCTGCCACAACAGCCCCTTGGTCTGTTAAGGGCAGGTCCCCACCACCATCAGTTGGGTAGTGGATGGAGCTCGAGGCGATCCATCACCCCCTTCCGGGGCTGTTTCTGGTCCATGTGGCTTGCAGGGATGGAGGGGAAGTGACTGGTTCCCAGCTCACAGGAGACTCTCAGTCTCTGCAGCTCTGGGATAACTTGAGGGAGTCTAATTAAAAAGTGGTGATTGCTGCTTGCTGTGGCTCTGATGGAGAGGGATGAGGAAGGGAGTTATGTCTTCCTGTGGCTGGTTTCTATGAAATGAAGACTTTACTAATCTGGGCTTCCTTAACTCTCACAGTGCTTTCTCCCCCCTCTGCTCCCCTGTTACCTGAATCCAGGTGTGTGCAGGTTTTCCAGTGGGCATCTCCTTCCCAGATGCCCTCTAAGCCCTTTAGAAGTGTGTGCCTCAGTCCCTTGTGCTGAGTATGGTCAGTGCAGATGCCCAAGATGGCTTTACCATCCATCTCATCACATGCTCAGAGGGCTGGGCACCCCCTTCCCTGCAGTAGGACAGCTGGAGCCTCTGGATCTGACAGAAATGTACCTGAGTCAGCACATGGGCTCACTTCAGCTGCCAAAACCCCAGGGCTGTGTGTGCCTGTTCAGAGTTCAGTGGTCAGCTCTCTGGCTGCCTTTTCAGAGCAAGGGAAATGACGAGACAGTCGCGTTTGTCCTACATAAGCCACTGCCAAATGTGACAGCTGCCACACCTGGCTGTTGTAGCTTTTTGCTGCTTCCCCTCCTCCTCACCACAGGAAAGCCAAACCCGCCAAAGCCATCAGCCCGTACCTGTTGCAGCACGTGTGTGACATGTGAATGGGACTTGAAACTGGAGGTCACTGAGGCTGGTCCTGCTGCTGGGTGCAGGCTGACCAATGACTCTCTGCTTGTCCAGGGGCACGATGAGATTTTGGAAGTAGGGATGTGTTTATACAACCTGCTGCTGGCATGGAAGGGGGATGTGTCCTATGCTTTCATCTTGCCTGAGGTGCAGCACCAGCTCCCCCCGTGGAGGGCACCTCAGAAAAAGTAATTTGAAGTCTGCAGCTGCTCTCCTTAAGTCACCTTGGAAGAAGGCAGACGTGCCCAGCTCCTGGCATCTCTATTTTTACTTCGTTCAGAGATGGATATGGCTGAGCTGTCTCCTTTTATTTCTAACGTTTGGCATGTGCTGCCATGCATTGCTAAAGATGTATCTGGCTGGATGCAAAGTTGCCCATTCCGCTCAGTCTCCAGGGGACTGCAGAGGTGACAGGCTCTTGACTTCTGCCTGGCTTTGTAATTCATTTCTTCTCTGCATGCTGCTCTTTGCCTTCCCTGTCCCTTAAAGATTTTGGACTTTTTTTTCTTCCCTATATTTTTTTCAAAGCAAACTGGGTAAGCAGGGAGCAGGAGCCTGATAACTGGGGCCACTGGTAGCACTGGATTCCAGAGACATTTTTAATGGATTTCTAATAACTGGAGTTGGCATGTTTTCTAGCTTGCAGCTGCCCCCAGTGCAACATGTCCCCATGTCCATCCTTCCACAAGTGGACAGGACCAGACAAGTTCCTATTGTCTTTCTCTGCCCATGGGAGGCTCATGGGGAGGAGGATTTTGTGGTTTGCTACTCCAAAACCTGGTCAGGTACAAGGTGAATGATTTGACCCATTGAACCAGGCACTTCTGGAACACCCTGGATAACCTGAGCAGTGCCAGGTATCCCTGCTGTGTCTGTGAAGGTGAAGTGAGGGGGGCTCTTTGGCTGCCTGGACCTGCAGCCCTGTCATTGTCCATCCTGGGGATGCCTAGGGGATGAGCTGGGACATGGAATCCCCATAATCCAACCACAGCTCTCCTCCTAGCTGTGGGGCTGTCCATCTGCTTGAGACTATCCATCCTGTTCTCCTCAGTGAGGCAGGGAGTACTGCCTGGAGCAATTTTGGAGAAGATGCTCCATTAAAAAACTCCTCTGTCACTTGAACAGTGTTGAGTTTTCTCCTTGTCTTATGTCTGGTGACTTGGTGTACCTGGTAATAGTATGCTGGCAACTTTGGAGTGGGTGGACAATATGAGAGAGTTCATAGAATCAATCATAGAGTTACAGGGGCCTTCAGTGGCCATCTTGTCTGTCACCCCTTCAGTGAGTAGGGACATCTTGCACTGGATCAGGTTGCTCAGAGGCTCCACTGTGGCAGCAGGGACTGTAATCCAAAGATTGTCTCTAAATGTCAGGCTGAAAACTCACTGCCTTTGGTCACTGAGCCTGTGTCTGCAGGAAGAGACATAGGCCATAGCATGTGTGTGTTTTGAAGGTGTGCACCCACCTCCCAGAACAGGAGTGTCTTAGCACTGAAATGCAGCAGGCAGGCTTGAATTCCAGACCATCATCCACTTATGTGGGTGTTGCAGCAGATGGTGGTGATCTATAAAGCTGTGTAGTGAAGGCTGAGGAGCCTGTTTAGGGGCCGATGGTCCTGAAGGATGTGAATGTGCTCTAGTTCTTGGTTGGCCGTTTCTTCTGTGTGAAGATGTAGGAATGGAATGTTTGAGGCTGGGCTTGGTTTCACTTGAGATGTCTCAGTTATCTGGGCTAACTCAGAGCAGGCTTCTTGTCAGCCCAGAAATGATGCTTTATGCCCAAGCAAGAGAGCTGATACCAACACCTGGGTACACAGGATGCTGCCCTGATAAAACTACTTTCTCCTTCTGATGCTGAATCCCCTGTGTAAATTTGACCCTGCCATCTGGTAGAAGAGAGGTTTGGATGTCAACTGTGAGTGTGCAGGGGGGTTCAGTGTCATGGTTCACTTCAGGAGGGGACCTGTGTGAGCCCAGTCCAGGTGTGCTGTGGTGTGCCAGCTCCCACTGCAGGCCACACTCTCTGGTTCATCCCCTGTCTCGGAAGTGCCAACACACATGGCAGGCACAAACAAGCGAGTCAGTGTGTCAGCCCTGCTGCTCTATTGATGTTTGCTTAATGAGAGCTGGCATCTGGAGCTGCTTATCCCCTGCCCTTGAATATAAAATAGCACTTGGATTGGCCTTGGTGTACGAAGCCATGAGCAGGCTGTACTGCAGCACATCTAGTGGGGAGAGGCTGGTTTTCATTGTGGGGTTAGAGATTTTAAACCCTGAGGTTTAAACCCCTATGCACCTGAATACATAGGGGGCTGGTGTAAGAGCTGTATGTTCTCTCTGCTGGTTTTGGGTTTCTCTCAGCCCTGTCCTTGAGTCAGCATGGAGGCCATGGTCCCACTGGAAGAGAGTGTTGGCAAGAAATGATTGCAAGCAGCATCAATTTCAGCCCTTAATGTTTGAGTAGGTGGGTGGAGATGGCAAAATCAGCATGGAGCAGGAGAGCTCTTAAGCCAAAGGAAATTGGCCCCCTGCCTCTCAGGGAGGTGTTTCCTGTGAGATGGTGCTTGAATGCAGGGGAGCAGATGGATGAAACTGGAAAAGACTCTGGTAGTTCCTGCCACTTTCCAGCCAGCAGAACTGGGCTCACATACAGCAAAGTCACACAGCAAGATCTGGAAGCATCTGAGATGCTATCTGACCTTGCCAAAAGAGAGAGAGTCATCTGAGCCATGTTTGTGCCTTGCCCTGGGGAAGTCACCCCAGAAATCCAGCAGTTGGGCCTGATCATGCTGTACTGGGGGGTCTAGCTCACTGCTGCTTCTATGGACAGGGCTGTACACCTTGTTTGACTGGGCAGTGGGCTTCTACCAAGCGCATCTCTCTTTCCAGGGATGTTGGGATGCCTGGTTCCTTGTGGAATGAGAGGCACCAGAGCCTTCTGCTGCTCATTCCTGTGGGGGGACACCCATGCATATAGTAGAGCATTGTTTCTACAAAGGTCTCTGCTTTCAGCCTGAGTGTGAGAGCTGAAGCATGAATTGAGAGGGGATTCTGTTTTGTTTGAGGGGAAACTGGAGTTACCTCATGGGGAGCTGAAATCATTGTTGTTAGGGACTTTCACAGTCTGAGGTGGCCAGCACAAGGACTTCAGTGGTAACAACAGCTGGGAATGACACTAGAGTAGCAGAGAGTGTGCAACAGTGCAGAGAGTATGGGGAAAACATGCTTCTGAAATCAAAGTATGTGTGACCTCATTCCTCTGCTCCATTTTTCTGTGCTGTGTGTATTTTCATGAGGCACTGCTGCATGACTCCAGGTATAGTACCTGAAGCACATCTGAACCTGAGGTTTCACTTTCTCCTAGTGCTTATACACATGTGCTTTCCCTTCACAGCCATCAAAGTGAGTTGCATTGGATCCTGTGGAGTGTCCAGCAAGATCAATGACACAGCATGGACAGTGGAGGAGCAGTACTTCAACAGCACCCTGTCTCTGGCAGACAAAGGTAAGGTCCATAAGGACATGGTGGAAACCTATGGCTGTGCTGTTTGTTGTTGGGAGACAGATAGGTGGCTCTGAAATGATCAACAAGTTTATCATCAAGACTTCAGCATTGTCTCAATGTGAAATTCCCCTTCACGGGCTGCCTTGGCCTGTGCACAGGGAGTAGGAGCCAGTATTAGAGACTACAAGAGCTTAGAAGGAGCTGAGCAGAAAGGCATCCTGAGTAGAGGCAGAACTTGGCAGCCACACCACAAACAGTGCTTGTGCTTCCTCTGGCCCTGACCGACCTTTCACAGGGCTGCCAGCAGTGACTTCTTTGCTGTTTCAGTACCCTGTGAATTCACCCTCTCCTGCTTCCTACCTGTATTGTCTCTGATGATCACAAAGCACCGATCAAAGCTGGGTAATTGAACCAGTTGCAGGCTGGGAGGAGTTTGTACCAAAAGGGAGGTGTCACTTGTCCTCTGAAAAGAACAGCCTGGGATGGTTACCACCACGCACCCTCAGCAAGCCAAGACGCCCAGAGATAGCAAGAGAGTTGCATTATCCTTTGGGGTAAAGTGACACCGTCAGCCTCTGGGGAATCTGGGCTCGAATGAATGCTTTCTTTCTGCTGCTAAATAGGTCAGCCTCACCACAAATAATTCATGCTGTGCCCTGGCTCCTGGTGAAATCCAGACGTGCCAGTATTCACCTGCTGAAGGCAGGGGCTGTAGTGGTAACTGTGACAGGGTGAAAGCCCAGGCTGGTAGAAGCACGTCTCTGTGGTGCTGTTCTATCTGATAACAGGAAATGGGTAAAACTGAAGTGGCAGTTTTTGCTAGCTCAGCCATTTTTCAAGCAGAGCTTTTAGCGTCAAAGGGAGACTGACCTCATCCTCACAGCAACTGGAGAGAGTGCTGCTTGCTCTCTGGGACCTGAAAAGGGAGGCAGCTGGCTGGCTCACCCCTGGGCTTGGCTCAGAGCCCAGGGGCTGCAGTTGAAGGTAAAATTGCCTGGGAGGGCAATGAGAAACATTCCTGCCTGATTTTGGATGTGGTGCTTAGCACAACCAGAGAGCCCAACTGTGAATGCTGGGGGAGTAAAATCCCAGAGGCTTTATAAGGTGCTGTATTTATTGAGCTTAGGTGAGCTGGGAGCTGGAGAGGCTGCAAACATTTGTGGACTTCTGCAAAGGTTTAAACCTGCAACTACATGTGGAAAAGGCACATTCATGGAAGAGCTGTGATATTGTGCTTGATTCTGTCCTGGTGAAGCTGAGCAATGGCAAGAGCCAGCCAGAAGGTAGGAGTGGGGAGAGGCGAGTATGCTGTTTACTGGTTTTGCAGCCCCTGGGGGATATTGATAGCTGCTGTGGCAGTTGGCTCTTGTGAGGTTGCCCTGAGGAGCCATCCCCTTGATAAATGCGACCAGTAGGGACTTGGAAGGATGGAGGGAACGTGTATTGATGGCTCCACACTGTCATGGCTCTGTAGTGTCCCATTTGGAGGCTTGAATTCCAAAGATGCCCAAAAATTGGTATTCTGAGCTTTGAAACTGTTCCTGGAAAGCCTTAGTTTTTTAGCTCTTAATTTTCTGGGACCCAGACTGTTGTGTATCACACAGTGCAGGGCTGCTCTCTATCAGGCTGCTGATATTGCAGACTCTGCCAGTCTGAGTCTTGAGTGGGTGCCTGGGCCTATGGTGGCAGGGCTGGGCTGCTGGCTCTGCACTGGAGCCGGTCATGGAGCTGGCAGGTGCTCAGCAGCATGCCTGGGGTGTGACAGGGACAGAACAGGCCAACTGAAGTCTTCCAGAGCCACTGCAGTTCCAGGCAAATGAGGGCAAGAAATGGTAGAAAGTGACTTATCAGAGAGAGGCAATGAATTGAAGGGAAAAATCTGTCCATGTAAAGCCCTGTGCTGGAATGCTAAGGGGTGTGGTGTTGGTACTCTCCTGTCTTGCAAAGCTGCAGTGCAGTTTCTAGGAAAAGCCTGGCCTGAGCTGATCAATGTGGAGCAGTGTGACAGGTACTTACAGTCTCTGACCTGTGCTCTTCTGCCTTTTGTGTCGAAGTGGACACAACCAGTGGGAGCTCTCAGCTCCCAGCTGCCGGGAAGCAGATGCAGAAAGGTCAGGCACATGGGATCACAGCCAAGGGCACCACTGGTGGGACTTTTGCTTTTTGTGCGACTGGTGCAAGTTCAGTGTTTACATCCTGGGCTTGCCCTGTTTGTCCCATGTGTTTTCCTGTGCCCTGAGAAGCTGGGGAGCAAGTGATGGGATGTGGGTGGGAGTGGGCATTGTCCATGGCCCAGATCCCTCCACCAGAGGCAGCTGTGGAAGTGTCCAGTGGAATTGCAGCACTGGCCTGTGTGGGTACAGAAACAAGAGCCCTGGGATTGGCAGAGCTCCATCCTGCGGCGCAGGGCAGTGAGATAACTGTCTGCTGCCACAGCCCTTGCTGTGACATTGATGCATGTCCTGGCTGGCAGAGCAGCGGGGAAGCCGGGCTGCTTCTCCATAGCTCTGCCCGTCTCTGCCTGTCAGTTTGTCTCACTGCATCCTGGCAGGGCACAGCAGCTGGGATTTGCCAGGGAAGTCCCACAATGGCCTCATGGACAGGAGCAGCAGGGAAGTGGCTTGATGCTGACTCAACCACAGTGTTTTTAGGCTCCCCAGGAATAGCTGTCAGCTGCCTCAGCCTTCCCTGAAAAGAGCATGAAGGAGCTTCAGATAGATGGTCTCTCTGGATCTTTGCACTGCTCAAAGCAGACCTATCCCTTTTCCTGTGACTTTGGCTGAGAGCATTTGGCATGGGTGGGTTACTCTGGTACATGGCAGAAAGCAGTTTGGAGTGCAGTTCCCCATGGGAGTGGGTGCTCCCTAGGATGCCTGCATGCAGGTCTGACACCTGTCTGGGAGAGGTTGCACTCTTACAGCACAGGATGGCTGGGCTGTATTCTCTCTGAGTGATGGCAGGAGTCCAGGGTGTGTGAGTTAATGGAGCATTCCCAGCCATGGACACCCAAAGGAGCATGGACCCAGCCCTGCCACAAGCTCATGACTCCTTCCCTGGCCAGCATAAGCAGTGACCACTATGAGCAGAGGTTACTGTGACCAAACTTAAATCCTGCTGTGTGAATGGGACAGTTTACTCTGTGTGTTTAAAAAAAAAAAAAACAAAAAAACCAAACAAACCCCTCCCCTCCCCCCCCAAAAAAACAAACAAAAAAACAGCCAACAAACAAAAAACCCCCAAAATCAAGAAAACACCAAAAACTAAACATGCCTATCCAGACTCACCCTGTGGTGAATATGTGCCTGTTCCTTCAGGTAAGGGCTTGCTACCCTCCCTTCCTTCTTATGACCTGAAAAACAAAGAGCAGGAGGAGGGTAGGGACTGGGGGAGACCTGTTATTTGGGAATGGGGCTGTCTTTCTGCTGCAAGAGCATCTTAACCATGAAGGGGGATGTCACCTCCTGGCAGGATTTTGCTTCTTTCTTAGAGGAGTCTTCTGTTCTTGCACTCCCTGCCCCTCTTACAGCAATGCTGTTACTGCTCCTTTTTGAACCTGTGGATTAAAAAAATCAAAGGAAGCAGGAGCAAGGTGTTGCTGCTGGGAGGGAGCTGACAGCCTGGCTGTGCCCTGGGGGAGAGGGTGATGCCATGCTTCCCCTGGCACCATCAGGGCTCATTCAGTCCCATACTTCAGCTGGGGTTAAGGGAGGACCCCAGGTGTCCCTAAGCCATCTCACCTTTCCTGGTGAGCAGCTCATGTTCCAGCCCATCTCACAGCAGTGCTGGCGCCTTGGTGGGGCAGCAGGGAGGCAGGCTCAGCCTGAAAAACAACCCGCCTTGCTCTCTCCCTTCCCACATCCTGAGCAATAACTTTAAAAAACAACCAGACATACACTCTGAGGTCGTTCAGGGGGAAGAAGGGGTTTGCATAAAAAAAGTCAAGGTTTAGATTGTTCTTTGAGCATCAAAGAGTGACTCCACACTTCTCTACCTACATACCTTTGCACTGCAGCAAGTTAGGGGACAGCTCGTCCTCTGTAGCATCAGCTGTTGCTTTTATTACATGCTGATTATTTCTTTCTATTTTCAAGTGAGAAAGGAGACAAGCCCTGGAGTAACTTAGGTACCATCCCTGCAGTGTAAGGCACCTAATGACAGCACTGGCCTCATCCTTAAATTCCCTTCTCAGCCCCCTTGAAGCAGCTTCCAGGGTGCAGAGGGCTCAGCTGTGCCACTATTGCATATGCAGGTTGGTGACTTCTGTTTTTTCTTTGGAGGATGCTGCTCTCTTCTGTGTTGTCACCATTCTTGTCCCCGCTGGAGCGGTGCAGCCAGCATTCATGCTCTGGGAAAGCCTCTCACTCGTGCTGAGCAGTGAGCTGGGGGAGCAGGACTCGTGAGCTGCTGTAGCCTTGGCAATAACACACAGAGCAACAGTTTAATGAACTTGGGATCTTTACATAAAGCTGCTGGAAGGTGCTGAGTGCACCAGCTGGTACAGAGTCCCTGGTTGCCTCACTGCTGGGAGACACAGTGCAGCTCTGAGGAGGTCCCTCAGCCCACGGGTGGGCTCTCAGGGGGGGTGTGTTATTGGCCTCTTGGAGGGGAGGCCAAGGAGGAATTTGGTTTTCCCAGTTGGGCTGAGTTTGGCTTGGCCACTTGCTCCCTCCTGCTGTTTTTCTTTCCTCAGGTCCTCTTTTTGCAAAGAAATGCAATAGGGGTGGGAAGAACTCTATGTTTGGTTTCTCTAGGTGTCAGGAGATCAAGGACAAAAGTTTCAGCGAGTACAAAATAGCACCAGCTGTACCTGCTGCTCTGACAGAGAGATGCTCTGATATAATGGAGTAATTCAGCTCTGTGGAGGCCTCCACTCCTCTCTCCCTCCCGTGTGCAGCTCTGCCCTTATTCAGCCACAGAGGAGGATGGCCATGGTGCCTTGTACCCACACAGGGCTGTTTTCCTTGGTTGCCCTTTATCTCTGATTGCATGCCCAGCTCTTGCCCTGTGCTTGGTTTGTGCATGCAGAGATACACTTCCCTCCCACCACTTTTAAATTCTATTTGTACCTGAGTTGAACCCATGCAGGGAACTGGCTGTAATTTCCAGCTGACCTTACTTTTGGCAGCTTGTTAGCTAGCTAGAAGGCACCACAGGGGATTCCTGGCTGATCCATGTGCTTCCTTTGCTGGCAGGTTTCTTGTTCGAAGAACAATAAAGGGGCAGCTGTGCATCACCTCCTCCATGGGAGGCTCTCTGCTGGCCTGGCACAACACCTTCAAGGCCAAGTGGCAGCACAGGGTGACAGTCCTGCCTTGCAGTTGAACTTAAAAAGCTGCATGACCTGATGAAGCTGGCATTGTTCTGTGCTCAGGAACCACTGTGGGGGCAATGGGGGATGTTCTTGGACAGCCCCTGGTCCCATAAGAGTAGGAGGGTGCCCATGGGCAGAGCTGAGCCATTATGGACATGCTGTGCCAGGTCCTGGCCACACTTCACTGCTGGATTCAGGAGCAATGACTGCAGATTCAGGCAACAGCACCCATGTAGAAGGAGCTGCAATTGCCTTAGGTCAAAGCAGCTTCCTCAGCATTTCCCAGTTTCTTGCCTCAGCAGATGACCATTAATCCTTGAAGCCTTTTTGCAGCATTGCTTTAGTGTCAGATCCTGCTAATTCATTGAAAATGTCACTGAAAAAATGCTGATTTGGAGATTTGTAAGCAGAGGAGCCTTTATGCTGGCTTCAGTGATGAGCTTTCTGGTGTGTTTTCTTCTTCCCATGCTCCAGAAACGTTTATCTTAGCAGTATTAGCTGTATTGAAGCACTGGAGGTTGCTCCTGATGGGTGCTTGTGTGTGCAAATCCAGTGGGAGTGAGTTGCTGCTTTGAAGAGGAGCTTGGAACTTGCTGAGGACTTTCCTTCCTTGCTGCTCTGTAGCATCTCTATTTGCCTGAAGTGCTGCTCAGGAGCCCAGAGGCTCTCATTTGAACAAAATTAAGCTGAGGGAAATGCTGAATCCTTCCCCAGCACGTCACTTTTCTGCTTGTCATCTGCTCCCACTGAGGTGCCTGTATTACAGGGATGGCAAGAGCAATAATGTGCATTTACCCTCATTTGTTGCAGTCTTGTGATCTCTGTGTTAGCTTAATTCACCAGAAACTGAATTGGTGCCCTCAGTGCTAATGCTGCAGTGGCCTGGCATTGCCCACAGTGTCCTGACACAGAGAAAGTGAATGCTTCCCATGTGATGTCTCTGATACAGCCTCCTGTGAGCCACAAGAGCTTAGGTCTGATATTCAATATTTCGGGATGGAAAGGCAGGTGAGGAGAGGCAGGAGGCAGGGTGCTGGCTGCCAGGACTGCAGTGAAAGTGATAGCAGCTCCAGTAAGTAGGGAATTTGGACCCTGCAGCACAGGGCAGAGGCAGAGCTGCCTGTTTTTTCACCCTAAAATACAAAACAAATCTGCTGCTTTCCTGCTTTCTGCTTGGAGCCTCTTGAGTGGTGGGTACCCAAGCTGTGCATTGATGACACTGGCATCAGTCTAACTTAGCACCTTTGGAGGAGCTTGCCTTCCCCAGGGGAGTGGGTGGGCTAATTTTAGGTAGCGGGAAGACTGTTTTGCTACAAGTGATGGCAGTGGGACCAGCAGGTGCCTTTTCTGTACTACATGATTTGGCCAGCACACTTATTGCATCACTTGCTAAGTAGCCAGAGAGAAATTGCCATATGGCCTGGCCTGCTGTTTCTCTCCTAGAAGAACCAAAAATTACATGTACTCCAAAAGTGCAGTTTGTTCCTGATCTAGAGCAGCGGTGTCTGCAAAGGCAGCAGGAGGAGGAGAGCCACTGCTGTTTGGTTGGTGGGTACTGGCTGGGAGAGCTGGAGGTTGGGTCAGGAGCCCTGGGGGTGCAGGGACACCTTCTGGGATCCTGGTTGTGGCTACTGAGCCGATAGCACCCTCCCTTTGGGGGTGGAGCCAGCAACACAGAATATTCATCTTTTTCACCATAGTCTAGCTATGGATGCAGCCTAGCAAGGCAGAGGTGTGTGTTGTACCACACACTGCCATTTCTGGGCCCTGATGTGTGCTTAGCCTGGGCTGTCTCTCCCAAGTGTGTTGGAGCATGAGATTTCACAGGGGTGAGTAATGCAGCTGGGCTGAGGCTGTCCTGTTTGTGCACCAGTGGCAAAGGCATCTCCCAACCCTCTTCTGGCTTCTCTTCCTCTAGCACCAGCCTGGAGGTCCTGCCTTTGCCTCACAGGGAGATGGTCATGACAGCCTGTGGCTTCCAGCTCCCTGGGGATCAAGACACTGGGCCTGAGGGAGCCAGCAGGGGAGGAGGCAGATGTCCCTGTGGTGGCACTCATTTGAACATGTAGATTTGGCCCCGCCTGTACTGTAAAACTGCCCTATTTGCATGGGCTCTAAGGAAACTGCAGAATAGCCCTGGAAAGCCAAGACAGGATGCAGGAGGTAGAACTTCTATTTCTTCGTGCCTGATTGTCTCCTTCTGAACCCAGACCTACCAACCTTACTGGGGTAGAGGCTGCCAGAGGACCTTTCCCAGCCCTCAGCCAGCTGCCAGTTCACCCTGTGCTGGTAGGGCAGGGTGTGAGCAGCAGTTTCCCCTCACCCTCAGAGAAATGACAGTGTTGAAAGGATGGTGGCTTCCTCTGGCTGCCAGCTCTTCACTGGGCAGTGCCATCCAGGGAAGCTGTACTGCTTGGAAAAGAGTCCAAAAGTCTTTCAGCACCTGAGCTGTGACAGTGTAAGCTCAGCTTGGATCACTAGCACCCTCCCTTTGATACAGACGTGTGGTTGTTTCACCCACACACTGTCATGTTTTCCCAGGATGTTGTGCCATGGTGTACTGGTTTGCACTGAGTGTGGAGAAGCCTTTGTGGATCAAAGCAGAGCTGTCTGCAGGGAGAAAATGGTGCATCCAGCAACAGGGTGGGCTCAGAGGCATGGTCAGCACAGGCTTGGTGTGAGAAACCCACTGATTCCTGTCCCTCCTCTGCACACCAGTGTGACCACAGATGTCCTGGTCACTGTGGCACAGTGCTGCAGCACTGAGATCTGATGTAGGGCTGGGGCTCAGGGCTGTGAGCCATGGTGCTAGTAATGCTTTGTGGGGTCTGATCTCCCAGGGGAGCTCCATCTGGGCTTTGTTGTCACCAGGCTCCCTCCTGGGGACCCAATGGAGGGCTTGTCATCAACCCTTGGGATTAAGGCATTTCCTTTCTGCGTTTGATGGGTCCTCCTAGGCTTCTTTCACATCTGCTGGTACAAGTAAACCCCCACCACCATCCCAGCATGGACTAGAGGGGAGCAGCTGAACCATGAGCAAGAGAGTCCATCTGATTCTAGACAAACCTAGAAATCTCCAAGGTCACTCTCAACTTTGCTCTGCTCTTCCACGCTTAGTGTGCTGTTACTGCTCCTGCTGTCTTGCTTTGTGTTTTTTTTCCAGGCTGTCTGGAGCAGCAGCTCCTTACCCTTTAGGAATTTTTAGGGAGGATGTTTCCAAAAGCCTTGTGGGGGTGTCCAATCCCTGCTGGCTCAGCTCCTATCAGAGGAAAGGCTGCTGCAGGTACAGTTCCACAGCAGAACCCTACTAATCCAGCTGCCTCTGCTGCCTAATGACTTTCTCAAGGTATTTTTAGCTGCACATAAACTTCAGGAAAAGCTTTTTGCAGCCGAGCACACTGTACCCTTTGTTCAGGCTTCTGGGAATGGGGAGGTAACGGCTCAGGGCAGCTGTAGTGTTTTGTGTAGCACTTTCCCCTCACAGGGTGGTTGCTTAGGAGCATGGCAATGTTGGGCTGTTGGAGACCTCTCCAGCATTGCTAGACTCTTACTGTTCTTCTCTTTTCCCTGTGTGATTTGTGGCTGCTTCAGCAAAGCTTCTGATTCAGAAGCATCTTCCAAAAAGTACTGCCTTCTCCTGGGTATCAGTGTGTGAGAGGAAACCATCTTTGGGGGAAGGAGAGCTGCGGGCTGGAAGGAGCAGATCTGAAAACAAGAGCTATTGCTAATTGCCTGCAGCCTCTCTCTGCTTAATGGAGTGGAGAACAGAGCTTGCTGCATTTCCCTGGCTCCTTGCTCAGCACAGGGCTGAGGTCTGGGCTCTCATGGCCATGAGCCAAGCACTGATGTGATGGGACCGAACTTCAGCCTGGGGTAACTGCTCTCGGAACTCATCACTACGCACAAAGAGTAGGAATGACCTTTCCCAGCCCTGGTGAGCTGCCTGTTGCAGGCAGGAGCTGTGGGAGGGATGTGCAGGCTGTTCTCTGCTCCCTGCCCAATATGGGGTGACAGCAAGTCTGAATATGTAGCGAGCCAACAAGTTTTTGGACTTTGTCTCAGCTGTTGGGGTGGTCAACCCTGACCTGTGAGCAGTTCTTATTTGGTGACGTACTCAGAGGCTCTGCTACACATGGGGAAACTTCATCAGTGCTGTCAAGTGGCTCTGACAGCTGAACTGCATCCTCTGTGAGTGATGCTGGCCACATATGCTGCTGGGAGAACGAATCTCTCAGAGCTGCCATTAGGAGCACCCTTCAGGACCCCTGGTTTTCCACAGGGGATGAGGAACTGTGAATCCAAAGTGCTTGCAGGGTCACTTCCAGCCTGGCACAGGAGTGGGACAGGAGCTTGACTGAAACGACCTGTTGGCTCCTGCCACCTGTAATGTGAAGCTGGGAATTCTACTTAGCAGAGCCTGTGAACTCTTCCCGGGGGCCTCATAAAGGCTGCAAAGCCTCCAAGTAGGAGGCTTGAAATCACTGCCTGCATGCTCTTCTGGGGCTCTGCAGGTCAGACAACTGGAAAGTCTCCAAGCCTGGGTGGAAACTCAGTGGCCACTGCCCTTTGGGGCTTTCCATCTGGCTTCCTTCTGTATTGCATCCCTTTCAGATGGAGCAAGACTGCAGTGCAGAAGCTGCACAGGAGAGTTGATGTATTCTGGTTTATAGATTAGTTTTCCAAAAGCAGGGATAATGGGTGTAAGATCAACATTGTGTGGTGCCCCATAAAAGCAGAAACTGAGCATCAAACAAGCTGTGGGTTGGTTGAGTCATTCATAGTAGCCAGGCTTTACCCCGTAACCAACAAGCAAAGGCACCTGCTACATCTCAACCCGCTGCCTTTATTTGAGCCAGGCTTCCCAAGAAGGGAATGGGAGAAGCTGCCCCGTTCCACTGTGCCTGTCACTGTTCCGCGAGGCACCAGCCTGGCAGCAAAGGCAGCCACTGGCTTTGTGCCTCCACCTGGTGACAAAACTGAGTGTTGCATTTTAGTCTGCATAATTAGGTTTTATCTGGGAGATGGGGAGGGGAATCACCAGGAAGGTGTTCTGGGTGGGAAAGGACAAATCCTGCTCCTGTTTGTGAGGACAGAGTCTAATGACACATTTCTTTGGCTATTCCTGATGCTTGCCATGTTTTTTTACTCTGCCTGCCTTTGGGCTCAAGTGAGATGCACACCTGCTGGGATGTTCTTGGATCACCATGCGGTGCCTGAGTGAGTGGGGAGGCAGAGGTGCAGTTTTTCACACCCCAAGTCAAATGCCACCTCCTCTTGCCTCCTTACCTGGATCTGGTTTCAGTGAGGGAGGGATTTACCCATCTCCTACACCTGTAATCTGCTTAATCCGCTGATGACGGGTCTCTGTTGCTGTCAGCTTGCAGAGCCAATATTGCCAACAGGCAGGTTGCCTACTCTGTCCTGCATCAGCAGAAGAGTTGGCTGCATCTAGTGTCTTGGTACCTCCAGCAGTCGTCTTGCAAAGCACCATAAATACAGCTCAATGATAGGGAACCAGGTCTGCTCTTAGCACTGCCACTTGAAAAACTAACCCTTTTTGCATGTTATACATGTGTTTAATAAATGTGGATAAACCTCAGTTCTATTCTTGCTGAAGGCAACTTTGGAAGCTGCCTTGTGTTACTGCAAGTCCAGTTCAGATGCTGTGACGATCCTGGGAGGAGACTGGGAGCCTGAATGGGAGCATGGGAGGGTTGATAGGATTAGCAAGTCTCCTAGATACTATTTTAGTTCTGCACTGAGTCTTGGTGCTGATCTGTGCCCTCAAGGCTGCTGTTGACAGCAGGATGCAGTTGAAGAAAACCAGTGTTGAGGTTTTAACCTTGTGGAAATCACCTTGGCTCCTGTTTATGCAGCCCAGCTTCTTGAAACTTAGGAGTCAATTTAGGCCTGGGAGATGGGCCACTCTAGAGGAGCTGTGGGAGGGATGTGCCCTATATGGGGCTTGGTGTGCAGCTGAGGCTATAGCAGCTTGATGCCCACCAAGCCTCCTTACTATCCTCAGCCAGTACCTCTGCTTCCTTGCCTCCCCCTTACTGGCTGCAGCCTGCTTGAGGGGAGATGAGCACAGAGCATCCCTCTCCATGCTTCACGTCCATAGTCTGGGACTGACCACTTCTATGACACTGCCTAAATCACCTTGTTTCTAGAGTATCTTTATATAGAACCAGTTGTTGGGAATGAGATGTCTCCTGTCCCAAGGAGAGGTGTGTGTGTTAGCAGATTGTAATGCACATGTTGAATCCAGCACTGCTTGTTGAATCTGTAGTATGAGCATGAACTTGTACAGTTGGACAAAGACAGCCACAAATTGTCTGTTGTTCTTCAGGTGCTGGCCACTCTTCAGAAGATCATGCTTCAAAAACATTGTTACAAGGGAATGTCCCACTTACCTTTTACCCTTGCTTCCCACAGGGGTCCTGACAGCTGGAGAGCACAACTTTCCCTTCCAGTTCCTGCTACCAGGTATGGTGCAGATGAATGACCAAAGGCACTTCCATGTCAGCCTCAGATGGGGCTTGGTCTTTAGCTGTGCTGAGCAGGACTCAGGCTGGGTGGAAGGGGCAGGTTGGCAGCTTGGTCTGGAGACACTAAAGGGAGCATAAGGTCAGCCACAAACCTCAGACGAGCAAGTACCTTCTGTGTTGGTGCAAATCCAGATCTGAGCTGTTTCTGATGCTTCTCTGAGCTTGACCTTCCAAGCTCTGTGTATGTGTACAGGAGGCCTGGAGTGTGAGTACCTGGCCATCCTGCACCCAGTGTCCTCAGATTTCTGCTTTAGAGTATGTGGCTGCAGAGAATTGCTTTTACAGAAAAGTTGCAGCAAGGTCTCTTGAGTGACCTAAGTGTTCAGCCACAGATCTTTTTTTGGGGAATGCCTATGTGCTGTGTCCCTAAGCTACTTGCAAAAGTCTTCAGGTGAAGAGGAAAGATGTTTATAGTATCTACCTATTTCCAGTTCAAGAGCACTTAGCCTGATTCAGCCTTATGACCCTTTTATTTCTGTTTCTTGATTCTAGCCTCTGCTCCTACATCATTTGAAGGCCCTTTTGGCAAGGTGCTCCATCAGGTGAAAGCTGTGATAGACACACCTCGTTTCTCCAAGGACTACAAATGCAACAAGATTTTCTACGTTCTCTGCCCTCTCAACTTGAATGATCGCCCTGACATCGAGGTGAGAACAAGGAGGAGCAAGGCTGGGAAGTACCAAGGCTTCAGCATTTTTCCTTGTGTCAAGTGCTGTCTGTGAAATAGTTGGGTGGTTGGACAACTCTCTTTAGAAGAGAAAGATAAGGGCTCCTGATCTGTCCTGCCTTGCCATAGGTCCCTGCTACAAATCACTTTTGACTCTTCCACACATTGCTTTGGAAGATTTAGATTTGGTCTTTGCCAATTGCGCCAGATGCCTGTAGAGTCCTGGTTTTGGGGAACTTGCTTTAGAAGGAAGAGCAATTAATAAGTCAGCAAAACTGGGGAGATGGAGAAGAGACTTGTTGTTTGTGGTGGTGCTGTGTTGCTTGTTCATATCCCCTTCAGACCAGATATTTCT
This sequence comes from Turnix velox, assembly GCA_013400935.1. Taxonomy (NCBI): domain Eukaryota; kingdom Metazoa; phylum Chordata; class Aves; order Charadriiformes; family Turnicidae; genus Turnix; species Turnix velox. The sequence goes on along the minus strand of VZTY01012841.1, from coordinate 522,154 downwards.
GTTTGAGTTTTTTTTCCTGGGGGCTCTCTGACTCTCTTGAGCTGACATCTGTTTCTCTCTGCTGTCCTGCAGCAACCCAACACTATGTCAGTTACCAAGAAGTTCAACTACAAGCTTGTGAAAAGTGGCAACATTATATTGACTGCCACCTCAGATCTGAAAGGATACATCGTGGGGCAAGCAATCCAGCTCCGCACAGACATAGAGAACAAATCAGGCCGGGACACTGGAGCTGTGGTAGCCAGTTTGCTCCAGGTAAGCACCCAAAGGGATGACTCTTTGGCTTGTGGTGGTAAATCAGTTTCTGGGCCTCTGTCAAACTGGAGTAGTTTTCACCAGACCTCTTTTTAGCTCCTTTTCTCTCTGCTTTCCTGGGGAAAGAGCTGGTATAACTTGTCTTGCTTATGAAGGGCTATCTCTCATAAAACAGTGGGTATTCCTGCTCTGCAGTGTGCACATTAGGTTTTTGCTCATGCTTAGTTGACAAAGCAATTGGGTGGTTTTCTGTCCTTACATGTTTATGGGAGACAGAGGGCCTTCTGCAGCCTTTCTGTTAGCTGTATTTTCTCTTGTCTGTACAGAAAGTAGCTTATAAATCCAAGCGCTGGATTTATGATCTGAGGACCATTGCAGAGGTGGAAGGCTCAGGAGTGAAAGCCTGGAAACATGCGGAATGGAAGGAGCAGATCCTTGTTCCAGCACTGCCTCAGTCCATTCTGCAGGGCTGTAGCCTCATACATATTGACTACTACATCCAAGTGAGTATCTTGATGTTCCTGGGGAGCTCCTTTGGGCTATGCTGCAACTTCTGTGCTTCTTTCTGTGTTGAGCTATATCACTGAACACCATAGCTGTGTGGTGAGGATGGCCCTCAAATCAGGTGAACCTTCTAAGTACAATGTATAAAGCTGAAGATTCCACTCTTTTTCCTTCTCTTCCAGGTTTCCCTCAAGTCACCAGAGGTTTCGGTCACTCTCCCCATTTATATTGGGAACATTGCTGTGAACAGAGTGCCCCTGAGCCCCTCCCGGTCCATCCAACACATCCCATCTGCAGTGGTACCCAGCGCTCCCCCAGAGGAAGAGGAGGCTGCCAGTGGTTATCACCCAATGGACAATGTCTTAATCCCCACCAAAAGCCATTCCCAGCAGCAGCCTTTTAGCTACGCCCCAGGACTGAGCTTCCAGGAGATAAGGGTGGACTCAGAGCAGACAGGCTCCCCAAACCATCCCACACTCTGCCTGTCAACAGGAGCCACTGTCCCTTACTATGCTGAGGGGAACGTGGTGCCCGTGCCCACTGCCAGCTCTCTCATTTTGCCTCCTGAGTACAGCACGTGGGGTTATCCATACGGTGAGCAACTGGAGATCTAAATGGGCTGGTGGTGTGTAGTAAATGTCTCCAACAAGAGTCTGTTTGCTGGGTGTGAACTGGGTGGCAGTATGGGGGTGTCAGCCTGACGGGGGATGATATCAGAGGTGATTATGAGATCTCTGCCTGCTTTAGCTTCTGGAGGAGTCCCCTCTTCCAGCAGTAAAAGTTGTCTGTCTGTTCCGACGTCTACACCCATGCCTGCCCCAGACTTGTCATGAGAGGATCTCACTCTTCTTAAATGAGATTTCAGCCTCCCACTGATTAAAAAAACCTTTTTGGCTTGTGGTGAGGTTGGTGGGAGCAGAGCCAGGAAAATGATGTAACTGAAATCTTCTGTCTGACTTGGAGTGGGCTTGCAGCTGGGCTGGAGACACATGCTGTGGGGGCGGGAGCTGAGAGACTGTCCAGAGTGGGAAAGCTTGGGGAAATCCCAACCTGATGGATTCCTGGAGCTGTGCTGGTCCTTGGTGGGTGGGGTGGCAGAGCCAGTCCTACCCAAATTAGTCCATCTGTTGGCAGTGAGAGACTTGATGACTTGAGACTTGACTTCAGCTCTGGCTTGGGGCATGCAGAACACAGGTCACATGTGATTTGGAGGCGTTGGGGTACATGAGAATGCTTGTAAAAGAAGGGGAGGAACAGAACAGGACTTTCAGGCTCTGAGTTTAACTCCTGTAGGCATCAGGACAAGACGGGCTTGCTCAAATTCTGCCTGTGAACACACAAATCCCATATATTTATTTCACTTGGGCAGTCGTAGGCCCCTGTAGAGAGGACATGGATTGCTCTGAGCATCCTGATCTAGTGCATGATGTCCCAGCTTACTGCAGGGGGGTTGGACTAGGAGGCCTTTGAAGGTCCCTTCCAGCTCAACACTTTCTTTGATTTTGTGCCCCTATGCGTGTGTGACACATGGGTGTGTTAGCAGTTCCATAGATAGGGGTGAAGGGAACATCCCCAGCACCCACCATAAACACTCTTATTCTTTCTTTCCCCTGCAGAGGCACCTCCATCCTATGAGCAGAGCTGCAGCAGTGCCAACTCCAGCATCAGCAATGGCAACTAGCCTCCCAGCTCGGAGCCCCGCCGGCGCTATGCACCCCCAGGTGTCTCAACCTGCCTATGACAAAGTCTGGTACAGCACAAGGTGGCTTTCTGTCTCTCTGGCTGCTTGGTGGGGTAAATGGCACATCCCAGCCTGGGCTTTTTAAATCTCTTTCTAGGGAGGGGAAAAAAAAAAAAAAGACAAAATGGGGAGCCAGAGCAGCCTGCATGTTTGTGTGTAGGAGAAGTCTGGGAAACCAAATTGTCTCCTGCTCCGCCAAGTGCTGGAGAACTGGTTTTGCCCGGGGAATGCCTTCTGCAGCAACCTATGTCTGAAGTACTGTAGTCAACACTAACTGCTTTACTGTCAAAGCACCTGCGATGCCTTATCTGAAATGCTCCTGACTTGGCATGTCTCCACTCTAGGTGAAGGCTGGGCTGTGTGGACTTTCTCTTTTCAGGGCCATGTGCTCTCCGGAAACATTTTTGACAGCCCTTCCTTCTCGTCCTCCTAGGTCCTAAGGGTAGCTGAAACAGGTTTCTTGGAATAAGCAGGTTGGGAAGGTCAGGGACTCTTAAAAAGCCAAAAGCACAAGCCCTTGTTATACCTGTGTTGTGGGGTGAGTGACTACCAGCAGCCCTAGATCCTCTTGCAGGGGGCTGCACCACTGCCTGCCTATGGAGTGAGGAGAGCAGGCTCTGGCAGTGGGGAGCTCTCTGAGGTATTTGCCTCATAGCCCAGGAGGCCCTGGTGAGCTGTGAGGGACGGCCCAGTGTTAGCTGAGGGTGTTAAGCAGCAGCTTATGGCCTTTTTCACCAAGGGTGACTTCTCAGAAAAGCCCCATTGAGCCTGGGATGAGCAGCACTAATCAATCAGCAGGCTGGAAGTCATGTCCCCTGTGTCCCATCTCCCACCCTGCAGGATGTCCCCTCCCAGCTGCCTTTGGCAGGCCAGATTTCCATGACAATCAAGTTACACAAGTCTGTCCAATGCTACCTCTGAGTCTGCCCAAGGACCCTGTCTGTGGAAGCCATTCTGTGTAGGATGACTCTGACAGGATGCTCAGCCACCCAGGCACTGTGTGGGGTGCTTGGTTGCGGATGGCTGTCTCTGGTACTGCTTTACCACTTGTGTCCTGAGCTGTCCCTTGAGCCACAGCAGGATGTGAAAATAAATGAGTGGGAACACAAACTGCTCCAACTCATTCCTAACTGCTGTTGAACCTGGCAGGATGGGGGAAGAAGCTGGTAGGTGTAAACCCACATTTTTCTGTTGCGCCTCTTTTTGTCCCCCCTCTCCTTGTTTTAGCTTTTTTATTGACTGCCCTAGCTGAAGAAACCACAAACCAGATACTTTAGAGCCAAGGGCATCCAGCCACGGCTCAAATTGTGAACTGGAGACTTTTGGCACCCCTGAGTGTTGTTCTCCTGCTGCCTCATGCTGGGTAGGCAATATCTAACAAAGCTGTTAGGAGCCTGACAGCCCTTGCTTCCTGCCCTCAGCCCACCTCTGCACACCCCTGGCAGGCAGATGGGGACAAGACCTGCTTTGCACTCTTTCTTTGCAAATGCTTTTTTTTATTTTATTTTTTTTAAGTGTTGAACTGCTTTAAAGATCATGTAGGGAAGGTGCTGTTCTGAGCAGTGATGGGACAACACACACCAATGTTGATAGAATGATTGTCATTGTCCCTGAATATATATATATATATATATGAGATGAAGTTTTGTTTTTATTGATTGAATACAAATTTTAA